>BQNB010007973.1:0-67500 GCA_026074375.1 Tanacetum coccineum | reverse complement strand
AAGTGTAACTTCAACCATCACGGTCCTTGTACACCAAAATGCACTAACTGCAGGAAACTTGGTCACCTGGCCAAGGACTGTAGGAGGGGTGGGGGGATGGCGGGAGGGGGGGGGGGGGAGGGGGAATGGGGGGGGGGGGGAGGGTGGGCGGTGGGAAACAACAACAACCGCAATAACAATAACAACAACAACCGCAACAACAATAACAACAACAACCGTAACAACAACAACCCGAGAGCCCAAGGGGCAAATACAAATGCCATCGTTTGCTTTGAGTGTGGGGCTCCAGGCCACTTCAGGAACAACTGCCCCCAGTGGAAGAACAAGAATCAGGGAAATGGTAGCGGAGTAGCCAGGGCTTATGCAGTGGGAGTTGCAGGGCAAAACCCAGACAACAACGTTGTGACGGGTACGTTTCTCCTAAACAACCGTTGTGCTTCCATTTTATTTGATACTGGTGCAGATAGAAGTTTCGTGTCTACTCAATTTAGTGCTTTGATTAATATAGCCCCCACTACATTAGATCATGGTTATAACGTTGAATTAGCTGATGGTAGCATAATTTGGGTAAATATGGTATTACTGGGCTGCACGTTAAATTTTCTGAACCATCCGTTTCACGTCGACCTAATGCCTGTTGAAATGGGTACTTATGACGTCATAATTGGCATGGACTGGTTGACGAAATACCAGGCCGTTATTGACTGTGCTAAGAAGATCGTTCGTATTCCTTTTGGGAGCGAAATCTTAATTTTTCATGGAGACGGAAGTAGAAATAAACGCGGGACTCGATTAAACATCATCTCGTGCACCAAGGCCCAGAAGTATGTGCTACAAGGTTGTCACGTCTTTTTGGCACATATTACCGTCAAGGAGACTGGAGACAAGTCGAAGAAGAAGCAACTGGAAGAGGTACCGATCGTCAAAAATTTCCCCGAAGTATTTCCCGAGGACTTGCCAGGCCTTCCACCTACCAGACAAGTGGAATTTCATATCGATCTAGTACCTGGTGCTGCACCTGTAGCACGGGCACCTTATCGATTGGCCCCATCAGAAATGAAAGAATTGGCGGATCAACTACAAGAGCTTTCCGACAAAGGCTTTATAAGACCTAGTTCGTCACCATGGGGAGCTCCAGTTCTATTCGTCAAGAAGAAAGATGGATCGTTACGGATGTGCATAGATTATCGGGAACTAAACAAACTAACGGTGAAGAACCGTTATCCACTACCGAGAATTGATGACTTATTCGACCAACTTCAAGGGTCGAGTGTTTACTCAAAAATCGACCTAAGGTCTGGTTATCACCAATTGAAGGTTCGAGAAGAAGACATCTCGAAGACTGCCTTCAGAACTCGATATGGACATTACGAATTCCAAGTCATGCCGTTTGGTTTGACCAACGCACCTGCTGTGTTTATGGACCTCATGAACCGAGTGTGCAAACCTTATCTGGACAAATTCGTAATTGTCTTTATTGACGATATTTTGATCTATTCCAAGAGCAAGCAAGAGCATGAAGAGCATCTGAAGATAATATTGGAGTTGTTAAAGAAAGAGGAGTTGTATGCAAAATTTTCCAAATGTGAATTTTGGATTCCCAAAGTACAGACCTAAATTTACGAATTGTTGCATTGCCTGATACATTTGAAGTCCATGTTAAGAAGAATGAGGATGTTTTTTTTTCCTTAATCAGGTGGATGGTTTTTCTTGATTTATTTAGCAGGTGATTACATATTTTGAGATGCTAAAATTTGGTTTATTCGGCGTTAATTATTGAAAAAATAAGTGTGTGGATAAACTAGATCGAGAACGTAATATCCAGTGGTTGCGCTTATGAATAGCAAACTATTGGTCAATTTAGTGGCAATAAAAATATCTGATATTGAATAAATCCGGTTTGTAATAGGCGATTGAATGCAATTGTAATCTTTGATTGCAGTTGTTTACATATGGAAGACCACTTAAGTATTCATTTTATTGTTTATTTTTTTATTTAATCTGTCGATTTATTAAATTTTAATTTAACACCATCAAAACAACGTGTTTACTTTCTTTTGGGGGGGGCATACAAGAAAGTGATAAACCCACCCTTAACATACTTAAAGAATAAAATAAAAAATTACAATTACAGTTTAACTTGGATATTGTTATGACGCGGTTAAGATTAGCTTTATTCTTGATTATTTCACATGGTTTCGACAATAAATTTAATTGAGTTGGTAGAAACCGAAAATAAAATGTATTTCAGTAAAACAATTGATTACATACATTGCCGTCCAAGTAGCATAATTCCTTGTCAGTTTTATAAGGGAAAAAATTGCATATAAGAACGGGTAAAGATGGTTACACTTGCTGAATAAGAACAATAATTAATTACCTATCATATTGCAGATTTTTGCAGCAAGCATCTCACCAAAACAAGTTGGCTCAATTTGTAAAGTATATGCACTGATAACAAATGTATTTTACGTTGTCGGGAAACTGAGATTAACCTTCAAGCCATGGCGGTTTTCCGATTCAATGCCTAAACAAAGTTGTGGAAAAATAAGTATTTCCGCAAGATTAGTAACAAGTCAAGGACGATGTTGAACAAGGAACTTACCAAAGAAAGTAAAGAGAATGGGCGGTTTTCGATCAAGTTAACCGCAGCGTTGGGCTGATTTAGACCGGACCCGAGCTTCATCAGGCTAAGCTACTCAAACTAGGATTAGACTAGGCCTAGGTCTTGTTTCTCTACCCACATACTCGAAAGTACGATAATTTTCGTAACGTGATCATTCTTGAGGCTCATCCATTTTTGTGGATAAGTTAACAACACTAAATTGTTATTTAATAGCACCATGTTAATAATTTAACTAACATGCTTGCAACTTTAAGATTAACCATACATTTAGCCATCTTTTCTACGACACGTTAATCATTTTCAAGCCTCATGACATCCCGAAACTAAAATTATAAGAGACTGTCGAGGGGTTTCCTAGGAACGTCCCTTTCTTGACAAGGCGGGCCAATTCACTTCAATCAATGGTCATTGTTTTTAGAAGACGATGAGAGGAGAAGAAATTTTTCAATGGTTTTTTTTAATATTATTCAAGTTGCTCACCTCTAGACCGTTGTTCCATACTCTATCATTGTTTAGAGATGAACGAGCGGATTCAGTGCCCGCAGCAAAACGTTCTTTTCTGGGTAAGAGCTATTTTTTTTTGTATTTTTTTGGCACAGAGAACTAATAGTATTCAAACATTTGCACTATTCTATCATTTCTTTTGCCACAAGGAAACATTAGTTAATTTTTTTGTTTTGTAGATTTGTAACTCTAATAATGAAGTTGGACGTTTGGTTATATGTGAAATTAAATACTTTAGATGGCATTCAATTGAAGTATCATTTGTGGAATTATGAAATTAGTCGAAGATGTTTCATTACCAATCAAACGCTATATCAAAAACTAATAGAAAAAAAAATACTGACCAAAAAAAGATACTAAAGGCTAAAGCCTAAGCTGGTGGTGTTCTTAAAGTGAACCCATGAGATCTTTTGGGCTCAAACTAATGCGAAAAGTGAACAGATAAGCGATTAATAGAAGCAAAAGAAACCAATGATAAACTACAAGGTCCAAAGTACCAACCAAAAAGGCAATAACCCTGTTGCGTCCACTCAAATTTGCCGCCACGCCCTACATAAAAAGAAAAAAAACGTAGATTTTAGAAACATGAGATATGTTTAATATATAAAATTCACTACCAAATACAAAAAAACTACACGTTAGCAAATAAAATTCAAGTAGTTTACACAATAACTAAACGATCTCAAGTCTTACCTGCGTCCTCTGTTTCCATTATGACACATAAAAGCTCGAGGAACCAAAATACATCATAGAAATCGTTAAAATAGTGGTGGTGGTGACTAAAATGTTCTAAGATAGTATTTGATAACCAATAAACAGTAGGCTTCGTTGAACAATATTTGGCAGCCCCATTTGACCCATACTAAAAAAGAACTCGTTACATAATCACACGATATAATTCTAGCAGTGACACGTCTAATATGATGAGGTGGAGGAAGTCTTCCCTTACTTCCTATTGTGATTCATAATAGTGAAATACTATAAATTTTAAAAAAATGTCATACAATTAAAAAAAAAGACAATCAGTTATGTACCTTACATTACAAATCCCAAGGAAAATAGTTTTTGGTTAGAGTAATGCCACTTTAGCTTATAATTTTCCTAACAGCAAATGTATTGATCATAAGTGACGTTTACAGATTTGTTTAAGATGGACACATTTTATTTTTTGAATGACCATTTCAGCAAACCTGCTGATTTGTTTAAAACATGTGATAGGGTTGAACCGAAAAGTTAGGAACAAAAGAAGAAAGCTGACATTGACAACTGCATTTACATGTTTTCTGATATATGTTGCACTTAAACTGTGAAGCACACAAATGTTAGATGATATCATGTGGTTATACTTTTAGCTTGATAAGACACAAAAGAAAGTCTCCGACCCTTTTATGTATCATCACTATTTCTGATCTTATTCGCTACTTCTGATCAGGGGAGAGGTTCTATGGTTTGTGCTATTTCCAATTAAACTGTATCAAAATTGAAATGGTCTAAAGCACATTCCAGCTTAGAGTCTAGTGGGAATTGGTAAAGGAGAACCCAAACCCAAATTTTTCAAAAATATCAATTGGAGTCTTCCTTGTTACACACCAATTAAATCGTTAGGAATTTGAAATGTTTAGCTCCAAAGCTAATGCATAAGGCATTGGGCAAAATGCATCTTGCTTTCGAGCTGCTGGAAGGCTGAAATAAAAGTTTAACAATGCGTTATCCAAGAAAATGAAGGAATGTTGAGAACTTACCACTTTAGATCATGACATAGGCTTTGGTGTGCATTATTTCTGCTCATACTAACTACGATGTCCACTAGAGAAATAATCCGCTTATAATTTATCGTCCATGTGAGCCCGAATAGTTAACCTGAAAAAAGATGAAAATAACCATGCTTTAAGTGGCAAAATCAACTAACAGTTTTTGAAAAAGCACTTCAGAAAAAATGGACCAATATTGTCCATAGATTATAGAATCACGCACAATAGGGTGAATGCATACATACCTTTTTTTCTTATCAAGGCTCTTATGTGCCTGTAAAAGTCCGGTTGAAAGTCTAGATAACAATTTAGAACAGAATACCCTAACACAAAGCCTGAAGGCTTTTCCTTGGATCGCTTTGTCGGCTTCCAAGTGACTACTCTTTTACCCCGAAAGTGAAAGTGATTTTTTATCACCATGTTGGACTCAAGACTTTTCAGACGCACATTCCTTCAAAAGGGCTTATCTGATGCTTCCTACTTTTCCCTTCATTTATTGAAATATTGCTTATCCATGTCAGTTATCGAATATAGCCTGGCCTTGTCCCCATATGGAGCTAAAATTGATAAATACCGCCAACATACAGGGCAATAAGGCATCATGAAAGACGCGAAAGAACTGAATCTTGGCCACAAACTACAAAAAATCAGAATAAAGGATGTAGTTCAGCGAACAACATTATTTTCTTTCTAAGAATTGATGTTTTTTAGAACAATAAGTGCTAAGGCGTTGAGTTCAAACAATAGAGAGTATGTTAACCATCATAAATCTATGAAGATGGTTTGAGGCTTTTAGGTAAGAATAAATCCGCATTGTATTATAGATCACACAGTTACGTCGCACGCTTTGCTAAAAGCAGCTCAACGTAATATTAAGAATTTTTGGCTAACTTTGGAAATGGCCAACTTACATGTATGAACACACTTTAGTCATATGCCTTGATTCTCACAAAACAATGGCGCAAAATTATCGCATACAGCATTCCTCAACATGAACACAAAAGAAAAGAACAAACATAATTAATACCTGTATACGATCATTACTAATGAATTAAAATTGACTGAAGAACTAGTCATGCGAAAGGAAACAAAAATAGAGCTATTCTGGTCCACTGGCTCCTGAAAAGAGTTAGCTTAACATAACTAACTTTCCGTGTCCACAAAACTTTTTAACCACGGTCCTTTCGCAGAGAGTGATGCAGATGGAGGATCTTAGTAAAATGTTCTTGTTTATGAGTTGTGAGTGTATTGTAATTCGCGTGCTTACAGTTGCAGCCGAGTATCCCTATCTTGTTACACACAGATTATAAATGAAATAGTACATGTTGGATTGAGTAATTTAGTATTTAAATCTATTTTTTATAAACTGTCACTGTTATAAGAATCACCTTCACTAGAAAGACAAGGTCCCAGTCCAATGTAGCAGATGATGTAATAAATTTCAATGAAGCAAAGTTAAACACTGAATCAGGAGCATAATCAGATAATTACCGGATAAAGTAACAACATGGTTCATTATCAGTTGGCGCCTAACACAAAGTTTTTTTTGATTCCCCTTTCAGATATGAGAAAATTCAATTCTATCAAGTGCAATTATCACAACCCTTTTTCTTCTGTGGTTTTATCATTCCGCGATGTATATCAAAAGTGTATGATCATAGAAATTCAGGGGCAATGATTGAATAGATAATTGGAAACCGGCAATAATGAGGAAAAAAATTGATATCTACAGTTGTCCTTTTTAGATAATCTGTATTTTAAAGACTAAAAGACAACGTACCGATACTAAAATGTGTACTTCATTTTCAGTGACTTCCCCTGACGTCTTTTCAACAACAGCTTGTTACGCAAGAAGATTAAAACTTACATCCAATAAATAAAAATCGTTACCTCTAGTTTCCCGCTTCATGGTGTTTTGTCCATCGAGTGTTTTAGTTTCGCACCTTTGATGAGCACTAGTTGCAAAAGCCTGTGGCAATTCAGCACAGTGGCCCTACTCAAAAACTTAATCAGGAATAAAATAGGATCTGTAATGAGTCAAACAATCAATCCTCAAAATCCGTCCCTCTTCAGCCCCTTTTTAATGTCATTTTTTGACGGCTAAGGTTCCTCTACTGGTTCCATCCTTACCTCCTGCGAACAATTATTCCTTCTTAATTAGGATCTGTAAACATTAGATATTATACAGTCAGATAACAGTAAGATTAATGCAGGTTTATCTTTATCTCTTAACTATCAAAGAGATCCGAAACTGACCACAGTATAATTTTTAATGCATAGATGCTCGAATGTTAACAAATATTACTGTACAGAAAACCGATGTTTAAAACATAGAACTCTACAAACGTGTGGTTTTCTGCATTATTTTAACCAACAGTTGGCTTAACCTGACATCCTCGTTGAGTAATACCAAACACCCCCTTTATTGTCCATAATCTTTAAAAAAATTGTTCTACTTATTTCTATAACATATCTATAAGCAAATCGAAACACAATTTACTGAAGGCTATAGTCTAAGCGGCTTTATAAGGCTGTTTTAGTAAGCATAAAAATAAGCAATGCCCAAACACCCTCTAAATAAACAAAGTAAATAAGCAATAACACTTAGAAAAGTAAATCAAAAACACCCAACGAATACAACAAGATAGAATCAGAAAAGTGAAACATAAGATTAAGAAACATTTGATGGCTGCAACAACTTTTCATATCGCGTCATAGTAAGGAGTTCCAATTTTCTTCAATTCAGGGTCCCTGTTCAAGAATTTAAAAAAGATTACACTGATAAGAAAAAAATCCAACAAAATGTCCAAACAAAAACCATATTCAAATCAAACCTTGCTATATTAACTCCAGTTTATTGGATTGATGCGCATCACCTGTTAAAAACGTTCCTGTGATTCTGACTTTCTTCAAAGCAACCCCGTTTTCTTATCTTTTTTAGACTACCAACAAACCCGACCACAAAAAGCTGCAAGTTAATATCAAAAGCAATAGACTTCCCCTGAAAATATCACTCAATGCTTTTCAAACATAACAAATTGATATAGAATGGGGCGGTGGAAACCACTGCGAGTGTGTGGTGTGTGCGGACTTGATAAATTTTCGGTGGGAAACCATTTGTAATTTGATTTTGGGGAGGTGGAAGAGGGTTTATCAGTTATAGAAAAATGACAAGGTCTGGAAGTTTCATGAGAAGAGCGTTTGATAAAGATTTGTTATATTTATTTTGGGCTTGATCTCTCTTTTTTTGGCAGACAATTTTTGAATAGCCCATGGTAAAATGACGTAGTTTTATCCATCATAGTATATGTATAATAACAAGTTGACCGACTGTCCGGCGTTGCGGCGGGCTAACTTAGTCTCAAATGGTATTTAGCTAAACAATTGTCAATCAGAACATATGTAACACTTTTTAATCTTATTTATAAATTTCTAAAATCCATAGTTTATGATAAAGCAAAGCATGAGGATGTAATTCTGAAACAAACTTGTAGCATAATAAGCAATTAAACGCTTATGGAATAGAAAAGCAAAAAAAAAATGGCTGTTGGGCCCCAAATTAGTCAACCAACAATTAGACAAATTTAAAAGCCTATATAAACAATTTCTAGAATGTCCATAACTGTTAAGAAATACCAACATAAGTTTTTGGGGACTTTACCATTGCTCTATTTCCGGTATGACATAATTGAGACATGAACCTTCTGAAAATTTTTTTCAAATTCAAAAAAGTCAATTAACGCCCATTACTTCAATTAAAGTCCAGTTCCAGATCTTGCGGTCCAGTGAAATGTTCAGTTGAAGTTTCGTCCTAGCGAATACACCAATATTATGAAAACATAATCAGAAGGTAAAATAAGGTTGATGTTATATAAACTAAGCCATCCAGAACCTATTCCCGATGTTCAAAACTGAATATTAGCAAATTCAGAAATTCTGGTCAATGTTATTAAATTTAAGGACAACAAACCTGAGGTACATAAAGAATTACCAATGATATAATTAAGAACTGACCCAAACTTATTTGGCTTAATAATGTTTGCAAGTGAACCATTCTCGACGTACCTGATGTCAAAAAATACCATCCATCAAACAATACCTTTAAAAGTTGTTATCTTTGGGGCACTCATAAACATATCTATTACAAACTACTATACTTACTCAAGAATTATATGAAGATGTGGCTTTGTCTTTAAGGATCCAAAATATTGATTTAACTAATATCATTTATAGATGTTTCCTTGTAATGAGCTTAATGTTGCAGAACATCAGGTCCAAGTAGTAGTTACCCACATGACATTTAAGCATAAATATTGATTATTATATGTGTGCAGTACCGCAAATGACGTAAAGCAATGATCTTTACCTATTTCGCGCTGGCCATTTTCAGAGATGTCCCTCACATGAACCACATTACTATTCAAACAACACATATGTCAGAGGTTAGTTCACAGAAAAATGTCATTAATGTATGTAGAAAAGGTCCTAAACTCATAAATATCAATGAATCAAATAATATTGAACTCACATTCTAGTTTGAACCGTAAGATCCTCTCTAATAGTGCCGCATTCAGAAGTGAATTTGTTGCCCCAATTAGCTTATGTGCTGATGCAACAACACCTACTCCCTCTCAAGCCTACTAAAAGACGGTATTATCGGTAAGATTATATTCAGAACAATAACCTAAACTTGTTTTGTTAAAAGAAACATTACCATGTATCCTGTTGACTTGTCACGACTTCCGCTGGTTGTACGGACACAACACCTGAATTTGTGTTTGTTTTCATCCTCCTAATGATCAAATAAAAGACGGACTGCAACAAAAGAAAATGAATGGAACTATAAATGACTAAAGATAAAGACTCAAGATGTCTCAATGTAGCAGGTGAGGGAGAACAAACACATTAGTATAATAGTAATGAATTGACGAAGTGTATTTGTAACGCATACGAAAGAAAATGAAAGAACAGTTTGCAGATAACAGAAAGTACAGAAATAAATGGAGTACTTACCTTTTTCATGTTGGGGAAACCAGGAGGTTGGTTTATGAAGACTGTGTGACGGATCATCCGTCGTTACGTATTCTACTTGAATGACGCACTTTAGATACTGTTACCTCTAGCGTCTTACTTTTCTGTTCCAAAATCAAACAACTTAGCAGCCAACATTTAAGAAAAAATTCAGCATATTGAAATCGTTGTATAGAAATTACCTTTTTCTTGGAAATCATCTTCCCAACCGTAAAGGTTCCTTGAGAATAAGAATCTCAAACTGACATTTTAGAGTTTGACGATTTCGTTCAAGTGGAAGAACTTACATCAATGTGGTTGTGGTTAACGACACATTATTCTTCTTGTGTTGTGATTTTGAGGAATGTTGCACTCTTGACATTCTCAGTATATGCTTCTTTTCGTACCAAAACTTCCAACAGAACTACTACTTTCTTCAAAAAGATAATTTCCATGGATTTATATCACTCATTTATGGTCTTCAATTTGTAGGTCATGCCCGTTTCTACCAATATCAGCACACATTCATTACTTATACGATAAATCTCGTATACGTATATGATCATATCATATAGATTATAGCACACACAATAACCAAAATGCATTTGCACAGATCACAACAGTTGAGCCTAAAGGTCAAGAAATGACCAT
Source organism: Tanacetum coccineum (assembly GCA_026074375.1). Taxonomy (NCBI): domain Eukaryota; kingdom Viridiplantae; phylum Streptophyta; class Magnoliopsida; order Asterales; family Asteraceae; genus Tanacetum; species Tanacetum coccineum. The sequence continues at coordinate 56,958 of BQNB010007973.1, read as the reverse complement.
TGGTCAAGTGAAGTTAACACTAAATGATTCACTATTTAATACCTCTTAAGTTAATCGGTGTCCCAATCTTCATCCTACCTTTATAATGTTTTGACCCTACTTTCTGTTGTGTAATTTGTAGCTTTTGAAGACGGTTAGCTCAAACACCTAAACAACAATTAAATGTTACAGATCATTCTCAATAACGCATGATTTAAAAATTGCAACAAACATAAATCTGCTATAAAATCGCACATGACATTTCAAGTATGTATTTTATATAAACCCATATAAGGATAGATAAATCAAAGATACTTAGATCGTGTCACACAACACATTCTAATTAATTTACTGGTTGTAGATATATGTCGTTGACAAAATTAAAAAGTATGAGCTAATCATCTTATTCAAGTTGGTCGTCATTTTCTTGTCTTTTTTTTCAATACTCGCTATAACTAAAGGTTCAGTTATACATATTCAAGTTCATAAACGTAAAAAAGAAAAGAAAAAATGCAATAGTTCTTAAAGCATAAAAATGCATACCTGTTCTTTATTTAGCCACCTAGGAGCCCAGCTTCGAGAAGGATCCATATCCAAGATTATCCTATAGCCAAACAAAAAGCACAATTACCGCAGGAGAATCAAATCAACAGTCTAACAAAATAATCACATACCAATAGGTCTCTTATTTGTTTGCCTGCTTTGGTATCCCTAACGGCCTAACAACACTTTCAAGTTGAGTGGTCGCCTAAAATTGCCTTTATTACCGACGGCATAGATCCTAATCTTCGGATCGGGCACACCACGGCAGTAACGTGTGTATCTATAAATCATACTATTTTAACCAAAAAACTTATCTTTTATGATTCTTATCACACAAATGTCACAAAGATTCACTCTTTGCCATAGGAAATAGCTCAAAATCAAATTGTTTGATTTAGTCCAAAAAAGGTATACTTGTATTGATAGACATGGAAGTTGGAAATTGCTTTTTGCTAATTATGATAATGAAGTAAAAATGGCATAAAGAAATGGTCAAAGATAAGTTATTAAGGTAAAAAAACCACTCTTAGCGTTTGATGGACTCTCATAGGCCAAGAAGGGAACATGTCCAAAGTAGTTGCTGGTGTTGGTACTGTGTTGTATAAAGCTGCAATAAAAGCATGAAAATAACACAAATATCTTTTAGGATCATCTTCAAGAAATTGTAAAAACTAAAAAGGGATACCTAATCCCTTTGTTTTTTGACACTTTCAAACCATCTTTATGTATATGTTCTTGAAAGTGTATTTGGTAAAAAATAAAAAAAGCTTTAGCATATTTCACAAAAAAAATAAAGAGAAGTTAAATACTCGTCTAATCGCCTCAATCTTTTCTTGCTTCGTAGCTTCCCTCGCCATTTCTCGTATTTCCACTATCCTATCATCCATTTCCATCATTTCGAACTAAGTTTCCATTACATTAAATTCCGCCAACTCGTTTCGCTTAACGCCTAAATCTAAACCCCTCGGTTTTTCCTCACTTTCGTCGAAAATCAAAACAGCACAAACAGTCTGAAACACAAAGGCCTCAATCAAATAAAACTCAATTTTCAAAAAAGACTTATTTTCAAAATTCTTGAAAAAAGGACCGTTTCCAAACCCACCAATTCCCATATCTGAAAAGTTGTTTTCTTCATCTAGCTGTAACATTTCTCATTTTCATTGTACGACTCTATTAATGATCACAATTTATTTTAGTCCGATATGCGTTTACTTTTAATTTTGACTTTTAAGCTAAATCGCATAGAGTAGAAATAATCATTTAACGCAAACGGTCACCAAATAAAATCAAGGTTTTCGTCAAGCAAGTGTCAAGTAATTATTAGGAAGATAATTATTGAAATTGCTCATTTTATTTTTATTGGTCACGTAGATGACTTACGTTTCACAATAAAATACACTTAGACACACCACGGAAATACCTAGACTTACCTAGACTCAAACCAATACCCACTTTTAATGCCGAGTATGGGTAGGAAAACCCATAAAAAAAATCGTCCTTGGTGTTTACTAGCTAAATAAATCTCCTAAAGATCCTCACAAGTACTTGTACATTCTAGTTCTCATTAATACTTGTCCTAATGGTCTCCTACTAGTCTTTTACACATTGGTTAAGAACCATTTTTCCTCTTGATTCCTTTTGTGCCGCGGTTAACCAAGAACAAACCACAAATCCTTGGGATTTCCTAAATCTAGCTAGAACTTGTACACTATGCAAGTAATTAAAGAGTGTACTTAGGAGTATTACAAATACCATGGGTAATTAACTAGAAAACCTCTAAACCACCAAGTTAGGGCTCGTATGGTTTGGTTAAGGACCAAGGAAAGCTAACTAGTCACTAAGTCTATAAATACCCATATACATTTGACACTTGAACACTTCTAAAACTCTAAAACCACTATCACTAAGCTAAACCTTTCTCAATTATCCTCACACCTTCGAATCTCACGCAACCAAGCCCATACACAAGCCACATTTCCCTCTAAGTGTTCAAGAGATACTAAATACTCGTGTAAGAGCCTAAGGATTTGGGTTTACAAGCTTTGGAGCTTAAAGTATACACGGTTGGGTGTATACGACTTGGGTTTACTTCGCAATCCACGTACTAATAACCTTAGGACCCTTGTAAGTCACAACTAAGCCTTTATGCCATTTTTCACTTCTTTACTTTCATAATATAGCCAATATGTCGCGTAACTCTGAGTTGTATAACATATGAGAACGTGAACATGCATGGTTCGACCCATGCATGGTTCACGCCCCAATCTTAAACATATACTATGCCTTGTGTGGTGCTAACATGAAAGAACCACGGTCTAATATCGAGCAAGAGCTTAAAAGTTTCATAGAAACCTACAAATATGAGCCAAGGTGTTCATGAGGTCGTTCTTGATAAAAACACGAATCCTATACGTAAACTTTCAATGTAAACGAAACCTTTGGCTTAAGGAACCCGTAAAATAGCTTATTAATCGAATGAATGTAATAAGTTATAGTTAAGAAGTGTAAAATGAGACGGTTAAAAATCCTAAGAACGAACTAGTGAACCAAGGGAGCTTGCGGGTTACTTGGGGGCTTGGCAGCCCAGTGCGAGAGCCCAACATCCCATTTCCTTTGAATTTTTAGCTTAATGATAAGCACTCCAAGCTTATTTAGAGGTCTATAAGGCTTATTTGATTCACATGGATCTTGTCATGTCGTGACAAGCCCCAACCGAACCCTTAATGGACTCACTAGCATATTAACGAGCCCTATTCGAGTGATAAGCTCACAATAAGCTCAAAGCAGCTTATTGATGAACTATCATAAGCTAGATGGAGTTAATGGACCCATATATAGTTAACAGACCTTAATGGATCAAATCGAAACCTTTAAAATCCATTCGGACCCTTAATGGACCCAACAGCCCATTAACGAGAGCTTATTAGCTTATTTGGATAAGCTAGACCAAAAACAGATTTAATAAGCTTAAAAAAGGTAGAAAATAAGCTAGGAATGCTAAGTGGACCTTTGTATTCAATTCGGGTTGAGATATTGGGCTCACGAGCCCAATAAGCTCGAAAAAGGCCAAAATAAGCTCCCCCGAGCTTATTTCCAACTTAACAGACTTGAATAAGCTTAATGGAGGCATTTGTGCTTTTTAAAACTTAAATGGACCCTTAGAACGCTTAATGGACTTTAATGGGCCCAATAAGGCCCATTAAGCCAAAATAAGCTCGTTAAAGCTTATTTATAAGCTAGGGCAGCTTATATGGCTTATTTGGATTTAATTAAACATAATGCCACTTGTTGGGATTTAATTGGAGTAAAAATGCAATTTTTACAAAGTCGGAGGACTAAAAGTGCCAATTTATAAACTTAAGGGTCAAAACAGTCATTTACTAAATTTAACAAGTCCAGGGACTGTTTCTGTCAATTCTGGAAACCAGGGGGCTGTTTCAAACCTATAAGGACCTAAAGTGTAACTTTGTAAAGTTAAAGGACTAAAAGTGTAATTATTGAAACTTGAGGGTTTGAAAGGTAAAATAGTATATATTCTATATACCCAGGGGCTGTTTTGTAATTACAAGTAACTTAAGGGTATTTTGTAAACAAAAGTGATTTTTATAAACACTTAACGAATCAGACGAAATATATATTTATCAAATATTATAACGAATTAAACCTACGATTTAATAAATACGAATATTTATTAATAACCGTTATACGTAGACAAGAACGTATGGGATAGTTTACCTTTCCCAGAGCCATCAACAATCTCAAATTACATTAAACACGTACACCACCACACAAATGATAACAGTATATATAAACTAGCAATTTATTATAGTTTATACATTGAGTCCTTAGCCTAAACTTGTAGACTAAGCCTGACCGTATTTACTTAGGTATTTAAAGGTGTGATTCATACATGGATATCTATTATCAATTTCCAGAGGACTATTCATTTAGGTGAGTTCATAGCCCTATGTTTTACAATTATTTAAATGACTTACATCTATTCTGATTTGTCTTACCTTATATTTGTATCCTTTTGACTCATGTTATTTATGATATCCTTTGTCGCCTTGTATCATTATCTTTGATTTACGTTATATTTTGCATTCGATTATATATTATCTGTCAACTGGGCTTTATAAGCTTCAGCAGCATTTTCTTTTCCTGCGGCAGGGTATCTAAGCTAGGAGCTGGGGTTGCTTTTGGGTTATGAGTGCTGAGTGTGGACTACCCTAGAGTTCTTACCTTTGATATACGAATTGTTTCCTTCAAGACATTTGTTATTTCGTTTGGATATGTTTATCCTTTGAGAACTTATGTACCTTAAGTCATGTTGACTTATTTCCTTTGGTTATTTATTTAAGACTTCCGCTGTTTATGCTTGTGTTATGATTGTGTATGCTTTTGATGTCACACCATATTTGTAATACTTCTACCCTTCTGGGTCGGGGCGTTACAATTTATGGTATCAGAGCTGCCAGGTTAATCATGACGAGGTCTTATGACCTTAGAGCTTAGGCTATGACCCTTGTGAAGGTTTGGGTAGAACATTAGGTTCCTTTGCTTACTCTCTTTCCTTAACCTATTTCATTGTTTTTGTTTGCTAATGTTTTCTCGATCGTTCAGATGATTGAATACCGGTAATTAGTACTTTCTATGTAATCTCTACATTTGATGTTCGTACTGTCTTCAATTTTATTTGGATAATGGGGTCTACACATTTCTATTATATCTACCACTTGTGCTAAGAAACTTAATATGATCCTACACCATTATCGAACATGTAATCATTTCAAACCCCAATGAAGAACCCATATGCTCATTGATCTTGAATATGTTATTGTCCTCTCCGTTTTGCTGATCGTATTCGTCCTGCGAATTTACTTCTTATCCCCAATAGCTCGACTTTGATGTGATTCTTGGCATGGATTGGTTGGCTTCTCATCGAGCTACCATTGACTGCTATGCTAGGACTGTGATCTTTGGTAACGTTCGCCAACCTGAATTTGTTTATCATGGTTCCTCACCGCTTAAGTCCGTTAAGCTCATCTCTGCTATGAAGGCACGTACCTTGATTTCTCATGGGTGCCAAGGTTTTCTGGCTTCTGTTATGGACACATCTTTGGAGAGTCCTAATATTGAAAATCTTTCTGTTGTTCGTGAATTCGCTGATGTTTTTCCCGATGAACTTCCTGGACTTCCTCCGGCTAGAGAGATTGAATTTGGCATTACGTTAATTTCCCGGTGCTTGAACCTATTCTCAAAGGCTTCCATATAGTATGGATCCTGGTTGGAATTGAAGGAGTTTAGAGAAGTTACAGGAGATGTTGGAGAATGGCTTTATTAGACCCAGTGTTTCGCCATGGGGTGCACCGGTCTTATTTGTTAAGAAGAAAGATGGGAGCATGCGCTTGTGTATTGATTACCGCGAACTCAACCGTATTACTATTCGTAACCGCTATCCTCTTCGCGGAATCGACGATTGTTGACCAACTTCAAGGTAGGCCAAATATTTTTATAGACGTGGAATCTGACGGATCTGGTTATCATCAGCTTCGTGTGAGAGAGCAGGATATTTCTAAGACTGCTTTTCGTACGCGTTATGGCCACTACGAATTCTTGGTTATGCCCTTCGGTCTGACTAATGCTCCGGCTGTGTTTATGGATTTGATGAACCGTATTTTCCACGAGTACCTTGATAAGTTCGTTATTGTTTTCATCGATGACATCCTCGTTTACTCTAAGTCTGAAGAAGAGCATGAGCAACATCTACGGATTGTGTTGGAGATTCTTAGACAGAAGAAGTTGTATGCGAAGTTTTCGAAGTGCGAGTCTGTGTACTGCAAGTAGCTTTCTGTACATTGTATCTGCAGACGGCATTATTATGGATCCATCAAAGGTTGAAGCTATCACCAAATGGCCGAGACCTACTACGGTGACGGAGGTGAGAAGTTTTCTAGGGCTTGCTGGCTATTACCGACGTTTTGTTGAGGGTTTCTCCCGATTAGATCTTACCTCTTACCAGCTGATGGGAGGGTGAGAAGTTTGAGTGGAGGATGAGCATCAAGGAGAGTTTTGAGAATTTAAACGGAGACGTGGTGTCTGCCTCCGATATTGACTATTCCATCAGGTTTACGGTGGTTTTCACGATATACAGTGATGAACGAAGAATAGGTTTTGGGTTGTGTTTTGATGCAACATGGGGAAGTGATCGCTTACGCTTCAAGGCACTGACACCATTATGCAAGTAAATTATCCAACCCATGATCTTGAGTTAGCTGCGGTGGTTTTTGCATTGAAGATCTGGAGACACTATCTGTATGGTGAAGCTTGTGATATTTTTACAGATCATAAGAGTCTCAAATATATTTTTACTCAGCGAGAAACTTGACATGAGACTGAGAGCATGGTTGGACTTCTGAAAGATTTGACACTAACAATCCAATACCATCTGGGCAAGGCTAATGGGTTGCCGACGCACTTAGTCGAAAATCTGGGATTATAGCTTGTTTGATTCCAGGTTTCCTTCTTGATTTGAGAGTTTGATGTTGAACTTTGTTTGTACGTGGTTCTGGATGGCTATTGGCGAGTAGGAGGATAGACGTCTTAACTATGCTAAGATCAAAGAAGCTCAAAGGGACGATGGTGAGTTGTGGGCTATTGTGCAGAATGTTGAAGACGGTAAACATACTGAGTTCAGGGTTGATGATGGTGGCGTTGTGTGGTTTGAAGATAGGCCATGCGTTCCTAATGATCAGGCACTTCGCGAGAAGGTTATGATGGAAGCTCATAGTTCTCCATTTACTATTCTTCCAGGTTCATATCTTGTGCTGTTGATCTTGAAGTAACATGCCCCGGATCCTTATTCCGCTGCGACCCATTTTGGGGGTGTTACATCAAGCCTACTAAAAGACGGTATTATCGGTAAGATTATATTCAGAACAATAACCTAAACTTGTTTTGTTAAAAGAAACATTACCATGTATCCTGTTGACTTGTCACGACTTCCGCTGGTTGTACGGACACAACACCTGAATTTGTGTTTGTTTTCATCCTCCTAATGATCAAATAAAAGACGGACTGCAACAAAAGAAAATGAATGGAACTATAAATGACTAAAGATAAAGACTCAAGATGTCTCAATGTAGCAGGTGAGGGAGAACAAACACATTAGTATAATAGTAATGAATTGACGAAGTGTATTTGTAACGCATACGAAAGAAAATGAATGAACAGTTTGCAGATAACAGAAAGTACAGAAATAAATGGAGTACTTACCTTTTTCATGTTGGGGAAACCAGGAGGTTGGTTTATGAAGACTATGTGACGGATCATCCGTCGTTACGTATTCTACTTGAATGACGCACTTTAGATACTGTTACCTCTAGCGTCTTACTTTTCTGTTCCAAAATCAAACAACTTAGCAGCCAACATTTAAGAAAAATTTCAACATATTGAAATCGTTGTATAGAAATTACCTTTTTCTTAGAAATCATCTTCCCAACCGTAAAGGTTCCTTGAGAATAAGAATCTCAAACTCACATTTTAAGTTTGACGATTTCGTTCAAGTGGAAGATGTTAAAGAGATGACAGATTCGATTTCCACATGTCCTTGATGATCTCCAGGATCGATTCATGATCAAACAATCATCATGTACATCATCCTATTATTATGCAGCAAAAATAACATAAGAACAAGAATATATATGTGGTTGAACCCTTTCTGCAGAATTTTATTGATATGAATAAAGTGGGTTACAAAAGTTTGTACAGAAACCTATCTATATATAAGAGATGAATTGGTGTGTTTGTGATGAAGGGACGCGATGGTTTAGAGAAACCATACGTCTGTACCTTTTCACAATTATATCAACCGTTCCCTTTTTCTATCCTAAAATAGGTTCGGGTTTGGGCCTCTAAGAATCTGTACGGGCTTTACAAAAGATTTGTGGATTAATATCCAACATATTCCTCCCTAATCTATAAATCTTTTGTTCTTCTTGTTCCTGAGATCATCTTGAAGTTTCAATCTTCATTGGCAGTATGATGTATGCATTAGTTTGTGCTTGCCTTCCTCTTCCTCCTTGAGGGTAATTCCAAAATGCTCGACTCTTCCTTTCTCTTTTGCAGCCAACGATCCATCCATGTTACCATCTCCGTGGTAATCTTCGAAGCGCCTAATGCCTTCGTATCCTCCAGTGGGATTCCTCGATGATCTTGCTGCCTTATAATGCGAGACAAGGGCTTCCAAATAGTCAAGGTAGCATCTTTGGATCTCTATTCCATCGGATCTCATTAATCCTAGGATCTCTGCAAGCGCTCTAAATTTTCTAGCAAAAAATGCATACCAAAATCTTTGAGTCTGCCTTCATCTTCCTTTTTTTCCAAAAAAAGGCATGATCTTCTTTTCCTTCTTTTCTTCCTTTAATTTTGTCCGCTGCCTTTGTTCTTTCTCCTTATTTTCTGCTTCTGGATCCATCATGATCTTTATAAAAACGCAGGTTTCTTCTTGAATGATGATAGTCGACATGACTTGTTGTGTTGCTTGATCCCTTCCGCTCTGATACCAATGTTAAAGAGATGACATATTCGATTTCCACAGGTCCTTGATGATCTCCAGGATCGATTCATGATCAAACAATCATCATGTACACCATCCTATTATTATGCAGCAAAAATAACATAAGAACAAGAATATATATGTGGTTGAACCCTTTCTGCAGAATTTTATTGATATGAATAAAGTGGGTTATAAAAGTTTGTACAGAAACCTATCTATATATAAGAGATGAATCGGTGTGTTTGTGATGAAGGGACGTGATGGTTTAGAGAAACCATACGTCTGTACCTTTTCACAATTATATCAACCGTTCCCTTTATCTATCCTAAAATAGGTTCGGGTTTGGGCCTCAAAGAATCTGTACGGGCTTTACAAAAGATTTGTGGATTAATATCCAACAGAAGAACTTACATCAATGTGGTTGTGGTTAACGACACATTATTCTTCTTGTGTTGTGAGTTTGAGGAATGTTGCACTCTTGACATTCTTAGTATATGCTTCTTTTCGTACCAAAACTTCCAACAGAACTACTACTTTCTTCAAAAAGATAATTTCCATGGATTTATATCACTCATTTATGGTCTTCAATTTGTAGGTCATGCCCATTTTTACCAATATCAGCACACATTCATTACTTATACGATAAATCTCGTATACGTATATGATCATATCATATAGATTATAGCACACACAATAACCAAAATGCATTTGCACAGATCACAACAGTTGAGCCTAAAGGTCAAGAAATGACCATTGGTCAAGTGAAGTTAACACTAAATGATTCACTATTTAATACCTCTTAAGTTAATCGGTGTCCCAATCTTCATCCTACCTTTATAATGTTTTGACCCTACTTTCTGTTGTGTAATTTGTAGCTTTTGAAGACGGTTAGCTCAGATTTTTTTTCTGAGGGTCGTTTCTGAACACCTAAACAACAATTAAATGTTACAAATCATTCTCAATAACGCATGATTTAAAAATTGCAACAAACATAAATCTGCTATAAAATCGCACATGACATTTCAAGTATGTATTTTATATAAACCCATATAAGGATAGATAAATCAAAGATACTTAGATCGTGTCACACAACACATTCTAATTAATTTACTGGTTGTAGATATATGTCGTTGACAAAATTAAAAAGTATGAGCTAATCATCTTATTCAAGTTGGTCGTCATTTTCTTGTCTTTTTTTTCAATACTCGCTATAACTAAAGGTTCAGTTATACATATTCAAGTTCATAAACGTAAAAAAGAAAAGAAAAAATGCAATAGTTCTTAAAGCATAAAAATGCATACCTGTTCTTTATTTAGCCACCTAGGAGCCCAGCTTCGAGAAGGATCCATATCCAAGATTATCCTATAGCCAAACAAAAAGCACAATTACCGCAGGAGAATCAAATCAACAGTCTAACAAAATAATCACATACCAATAGGTCTCTTATTTGTTTGCCTGCTTTGGTATCCCTAACGGCCTAACAACACTTTCAAGTTGAGTGGTCGCCTAAAATTGCCTTTATTACCGACGGCATAGATCCTAATCTTCGGATCGGGCACACCACGGCAGTAACGTGTGTATCTATAAATCATACTATTTTAACCAAAAAACTTATCTTTTATGATTCTTATCACACAAATGTCACAAAGATTCACTCTTTGCCATAGGAAATAGCTCAAAATCAAATTGTTTGATTTAGTCCAAAAAAGGTATACTTGTATTGATAGACATGGAAGTTGGAAATTGCTTTTTGCTAATTATGATAATGAAGTAAAAATGGCATAAAGAAATGGTCAAAGATAAGTTATTAAGGTAAAAAAACCACTCTTAGCGTTTGATGGACTCTCATAGGCCAAGAAGGGAACATGTCCAAAGTAGTTGCTGGTGTTGGTACTGTGTTGTATAAAGCTGCAATAAAAGCATGAAAATAACACAAATATCTTTTAGGATCATCTTCAAGAAATTGTAAAAACTAAAAAGGGATACCTAATCCCTTTGTTTTTTGACACTTTCAAACCATCTTTATGTATATGTTCTTGAAAGTGTATTTGGTAAAAAATAAAAAAAGCTTTAGCATATTTCACAAAAAAAATAAAGAGAAGTTAAATACTCGTCTAATCGCCTCAATCTTTTCTTGCTTCGTAGCTTCCCTCGCCATTTCTCGTATTTCCACTATCCTATCATCCATTTCCATCATTTCGAACTAAGTTTCCATTACATTAAATTCCGCCAACTCGTTTCGCTTAACGCCTAAATCTAAACCCCTCGGTTTTTCCTCACTTTCGTCGAAAATCAAAACAGCACAAACAGTCTGAAACACAAAGGCCTCAATCAAATAAAACTCAATTTTCAAAAAAGACTTATTTTCAAAATTCTTGAAAAAAGGACCGTTTCCAAACCCACCAATTCCCATATCTGAAAAGTTGTTTTCTTCATCTAGCTGTAACATTTCTCATTTTCATTGTACGACTCTATTAATGATCACAATTTATTTTAGTCCGATATGCGTTTACTTTTAATTTTGACTTTTAAGCTAAATCGCATAGAGTAGAAATAATCATTTAACGCAAACGGTCACCAAATAAAATCAAGGTTTTCGTCAAGCAAGTGTCAAGTAATTATTAGGAAGATAATTATTGAAATTGCTCATTTTATTTTTATTGGTCACGTAGATGACTTACGTTTCACAATAAAATACACTTAGACACACCACGGAAATACCTAGACTTACCTAGACTCAAACCAATACCCACTTTTAATGCCTAAACACAAAATTTAATCAAATCTTGTGTTATTACCCAAAGTTAGCCGAGTATGGGTAGGAAAACCCATAAAAAAAATCGTCCTTGGTGTTTACTAGCTAAATAAATCTCCTAAAGATCCTCACAAGTACTTGTACATTCTAGTTCTCATTAATACTTGTCCTAATGGTCTCCTACTAGTCTTTTACACATTGGTTAAGAACCATTTTTCCTCTTGATTCCTTTTGTGCCGCGGTTAACCAAGAACAAACCACAAATCCTTGGGATTTCCTAAATCTAGCTAGAACTTGTACACTATGCAAGTAATTAAAGAGTGTACTTAGGAGTATTACAAATACCATGGGTAATTAACTAGAAAACCTCTAAACCACCAAGTTAGGGCTCGTATGGTTTGGTTAAGGACCAAGGAAAGCTAACTAGTCACTAAGTCTATAAATACCCATATACATTTGACACTTGAACACTTCTAAAACTCTAAAACCACTATCACTAAGCTAAACCTTTCTCAATTATCCTCACACCTTCGAATCTCACGCAACCAAGCCCATACACAAGCCACATTTCCCTCTAAGTGTTCAAGAGATACTAAATACTCGTGTAAGAGCCTAAGGATTTGGGTTTACAAGCTTTGGAGCTTAAAGTATACACGGTTGGGTGTATACGACTTGGGTTTACTTCGCAATCCACGTACTAATAACCTTAGGACCCTTGTAAGTCACAACTAAGCCTTTATGCCATTTTTCACTTCTTTACTTTCATAATATAGCCAATATGTCGCGTAACTCTGAGTTGTATAACATATGAGAACGTGAACATGCATGGTTCGACCCATGCATGGTTCACGCCCCAATCTTAAACATATACTATGCCTTGTGTGGTGCTAACATGAAAGAACCACGGTCTAATATCGAGCAAGAGCTTAAAAGTTTCATAGAAACCTACAAATATGAGCCAAGGTGTTCATGAGGTCGTTCTTGATAAAAACACGAATCCTATACGTAAACTTTCAATGTAAACGAAACCTTTGGCTTAAGGAACCCGTAAAATAGCTTATTAATCGAATGAATGTAATAAGTTATAGTTAAGAAGTGTAAAATGAGACGGTTAAAAATCCTAAGAACGAACTAGTGAACCAAGGGAGCTTGCGGGTTACTTGGGGGCTTGGCAGCCCAGTGCGAGAGCCCAACATCCCATTTCCTTTGAATTTTTAGCTTAATGATAAGCACTCCAAGCTTATTTAGAGGTCTATAAGGCTTATTTGATTCACATGGATCTTGTCATGTCGTGACAAGCCCCAACCGAACCCTTAATGGACTCACTAGCATATTAACGAGCCCTATTCGAGTGATAAGCTCACAATAAGCTCAAAGCAGCTTATTGATGAACTATCATAAGCTAGATGGAGTTAATGGACCCATATATAGTTAACAGACCTTAATGGATCAAATCGAAACCTTTAAAATCCATTCGGACCCTTAATGGACCCAACAGCCCATTAACGAGAGCTTATTAGCTTATTTGGATAAGCTAGACCAAAAACAGATTTAATAAGCTTAAAAAAGGTAGAAAATAAGCTAGGAATGCTAAGTGGACCTTTGTATTCAATTCGGGTTGAGATATTGGGCTCACGAGCCCAATAAGCTCGAAAAAGGCCAAAATAAGCTCTCCCGAGCTTATTTTCAACTTAACCGACTTGAATAAGCTTAATGGAGGCATTTGTGCTTTTTAAAACCTAAATGGACCCTTAGAACACTTAATGGACTTTAATGGGCCCAATAAGGCCCATTAAGCCAAAATAAGCTCGTTAAAGCTTATTTATAAGCTAGGGCAGCTTATATGGCTTATTTGGACTTAATTAAACATAATGCCACTTGTTGGGATTTAATTGGAGTAAAAATGCAATTTTTACAAAGTCGGAGGACTAAAAGTGCCAATTTATAAACTTAAGGGTCAAAACAGTCATTTACTAAATTTAACAAGTCCAGGGACTGTTTCTGTCAATTTTGGAAACTAGGGGGCTATTTCAAACCTATAAGGACCTAAAGTGTAACTTTGTAAAGTTAAAGGACTAAAAGTGTAATTATTGAAACTTGAGGGTTTAAAATGTAAATATGGTATAATTCCTACCTTAGGGGCTGTTTTGTAAATTATAAGAAACCTAAGGGTATTTTGTGAACGAAGGTGAAATATTTAAACACTTAACGAATCGGGCGAATTATAATATATTCGGATATTATTCGGTTTTGAATAACGGCTTAATAAATAAGAACATTATGACATAGGTAGACGTAATCCTTGTTATGATGTTGCATATGGTTGCTTAATCATACACTTAGAAATCTTGCGGTCCTACTGTTGATTTACATAAACCTATGAATTCACCTAATCTTGCGGTCCTACTGTTGATTTACATAAACCTATAAATATTGCGGTCCTACTGTTATTACATAAGCAGGTTTTCTCAGGTCTATAACACGGGGTGCTCAGATACATTGGGGGTCACTCTTTGGAAAGAGTTAGTTCTAAAGATTTGGGCGTATTACATTTTGGGAACATTTGTTATAAACCGAAATCTTTACTTATATTGTCGAACTATTTGAAGCCATGAGCTTATGTAATGAACAAGTATTTTGTTAATCCGATGTATCTTTTTAAAAACGACACGTTAGTGGTCGTTCTTGTACCTTGTGCTATTGATCTATGAAGTAACGCCCTCGGATATTCAACATTCCGCTGCTACCCAGATTTGAGGGTGTTACAGGTCGGGTCGGGTCGGGTCGGGTCGTGTCAGGATAGGGTTCAAGGGTTTTGAGGATTTTGTGACGGAGGTGATTATGGCGTTTTTTAACATGATAGGTAGGACGATGGGAGGGAGGATGATGTAATGGTTGATTTTCCTGTGATGATTCATAAAAATGATGGATGGAGGTGAGAAGAACCTTCAATTTGTGGGTGTGAGTAGAAATGTCTGGAAGATGGTAGGTTGATAACACATATGATGAGGAGGTGGACTGATATACATATGATGGAACGAAAGTGGGCCTTGGGCTGCTGTGTTTGTTGGACTAAAATGAGCCTTGTACTGTAGCTACTGTACAACGGCTTTTAGTATATAGAACAATTGTGATTCGGTATTCACCCTTTGGGGATGTGGAGTCTTTGAAGCTTGCGTTTGTGAAACTTCATGACATGATGATGTTTGGCAGTCGATTTTAGTAGTGAGTTCAATCAATTGGAATTATCAGGGATGTGAAAGCCTATTTAAGTGCTCAATCAAATAACTTGTGTTTAATGACACCTTATGATGTGTAAGAAGTCTCTCAACTAAATGGTTATGATTCCAGCTTCTACTTAAGACACGTCATAATGATTTGTAAGATATATATTTGAAATGGGAGGTTATTTGTATACACAATTTTTTTGCAATCCACCACTAAATATACATCTGTGTGTTGTACTATGTGCATCAGCAGGTGTACTTTAGTGGTAGATGGAAAAAAAGGGTACAAATCACATCCCATTTGAAATAGTTAGATGTCGTTATAAAAACTTACTTGCTCAATAACTCACCTGATACAAGTTTATAATTTGCATAAATCATACATTCTCATGCTGAAATTGTGTTAGTTTTCTATGATTGATTTTAACATTATTTGGTAGTTAATCTACGGACTTTTTTCATATTTATGTTCTAAACTTCTAATTGATTGAAACGAGCGATACGGCTGTTGCGCGTGTCGGCGGAGCATTTTGAAATGTATATATTCGTCCCCAAAATTTTGTTCAGTAACATCATTGTCGCTGATCATCTTATATATCTCTACATTATATATAACATGAGACATTTGAACAGTTTATGCCACATCATAATGCCATGTCATCATGCATGTCTATGTCATTACTATATTTTTTATTTTTTTGGTTAAATTCATTTTTTAGTTTTTTTTTGTAAAATTCATTTTTTTTATTTTTTTGGTTAAATTTGTTTTTTAGTTTTTTTTGTAAAATTCGTTTTTCCAAAAAATTTGTAGCCTACAAGATTTGAACTTGAGTTGTTTATTAACAAACCACTCAACCACTAGACTAGATGATTTTTTTGATTATATCTTGCAACTTAAAATATACAAGGTAATGCAAAAGATAATTACTTTTATTCTAAAATTCGGTATATATTTTAAATATTCTTTTTAGATATATACATCACAAAGAAAACGCAGCATTGCTTTAAAAAATCGATTTCTATTATGGTAGCTAATATCAATCCCTAAATATATCAACAACAAAAAAGAAATGACAATTTTTCTCTCAAAACCCTAAAACTATTTTTTTTGTTTTTGTGTGTGCATATGGTTTATTTTTTTGCAGGTTGCTCATCTTCAAAAGGTAATGAAACTGTTTTTCTTTCAAAAACCTAATGAAACTGTGTTATTTTTTTGATTTTATGATATCGAAACATTAGGCTGCATTGATGACCTTTTTCTATTGGAAGAAGAATCAGGTAATTTTCTTAATGCAGCTATGATAGCGAGGTCATGGGGTGATCTTTCAAAAGAGGCTAATCTTTTAGAGAAGGCTGGAGAGTTTCAGGAAGTAGCGATGTGTTTAATTTGGTATGTTTTATTTAGAGTGGCATGGGGAGATGGAAACAGAGGTTGGCCGTTGAAGCAGTTTGATCAGATGGAGGAAATTTGTAACAAAGTAAAGTCGCTTGCAAAAAGGATTTCAAAAGGTTTCTATGAATTTGTTTGTAGTGAGCTTAAAGCAATCACTACAGAATATTACCCAAAACAGTACACATGGTTTATTTTATGTTCTAATAGTTGTTTATTGCAAATTGTAGTTGTAGTTCTATTTTATTTGAAGTATCACAACTGAGTTTCGTATCTTTCTTTATATATTGCAGAAGAGAATTTACAAGGAAGTTGACAACAACAGACTTTGTGCCTCTAAGCGACCAACAGGTCGTTTAGAAAACAAATCCAAACACTTTAATGCTTCGCAGCAGGGTGTATGATTTGGATGGTTGTGGCCAAGGTCCTTCCTGGTGCATTTAAGGTACCTAACTAAATAACTTTATCATTGATTTTGAGTTAAAGCGTTGATTGATATATTTAAATAAAGAACACATAAAACTCTTTGATTGCTTCTTTGCATGTTAATATTATTATGCAACTTTAGATAACAGTTCATTTGGGAAAAATTCATGAAATTGCCAGCTCCCATGTTTCTTGCCGTGTGTTGCAGGTTAATAATGAATATTCATTATGTTTAGTTTTTTTGACGTGTTTTTCTTTTACACATGTACTAATATGACCTTCTTTCTGCTTTAGACTTATGCAAAGTATTGTTCACAAGACGAAAGAAATGCTGTTAATCAGAAGTTGAAGCCACATTTTCTCACCCTAGCTTGTAGCACTTACGCAGTGTATCTCATTACAAAGATGTTGGATAATGGTTCGTATTAGACTTTATAGTGTTCTTTTAAAATTTCTATTAGTTGAAATAGGGTATGTTGATTATTGTACTATACCCTCACTTTTGCAGCCTCGAAGGAACAAGTGGCGGAATTCATATCTTCTCTCCATGGACATAATGTTGCTTTTCTTCTCTGACATATGGTTGGTTCAGTTGGTATGACACTTCATATTCATTTGACATTAGTCTTTTATTTTGTCATTTATCTATTGATATGATCCTTTACACTCTTTTCTTAGTTCCTCATTAAAGATTATCAAACTACTGTTCTTCAATTATCTTTGTATCTTACATCCCACTGTTTCTGCTTTGTGGATATGTTGTTTTGAAGACGATATCGTTTTGTTTTTTTCTTTTGTAGTTGTTGAACATGCTTATCAACTGGGAAATGCCACTTAAAAGCAATCTCTTTTAATGGAACTGTATTCTACTGAGCTTCAGTTGTTTAAGAATTTAGGCCAACTGAAAGAGCGCAGGTAATCTTTTGTTACATGTATGGTAGTTACTTTGTTTTACAAACACATATGTCTCATAAATGTCTTTTGTATTAACAGATTGGTAGATATTATCGCAAAGCTGAATAGCAGTAGTGAGGCATATGTTAGCTGTGTTGCAACCGATTTTAGAAAAAGGAATAATCGATCACTCCTTCTTACACAAGGCAATTGTGGAGTACTTAACAATTGCTGATAAGGTATTTAAGGTTTTGATTTTCGTTATTTCCTTTTGTTTCGTTAGTCGTGTTTCTAAAACTAAGTGTATGGATAGACCTCTGCAGCAGACGTTATTCAACATGTATCGAGTGCACTTCTTATTCGGATGATCCATACAAAAGATAGGTCAAAGATTGGGATTCTTTGCATTAAGCATGGCAGTGCCCAAGTCTGCAAAAGTGTTTCCCATTCTTTTATATTTCATGCTTATAAGTATCAGTTGTAAATATCTAGCTATATATATTTGCAAGAGAGATAAAAATATAAAAGGAATGAAGGATAACATCAGTAAAATAGCTTTAGATAGATTTGGCAGTATGGTAAGTTAACAACACTAAATTGTTATTTTAATAGCACCAATGTTAATACTTTGAACTAACATGCTTTGCAACGTTAAGAATTAACCATACATTTAGCCATCTTCTTCTACGATCACGTTAATCATTTCAAGCTCTTGACTCCGAAACTAAAATTATTAGACTGTCGAGGGGATTTCCTAGGAACGTCCCGTTCTTGACAAGGTGGGCATTGACTTCAATCATATGGTCATTGTTGTAGAAATGATGAGAGGAGAAGGAAATTGTTCAATGGTTTTTTTAATATTATTCAAGGTTGCTCACCTCGTCCGTTGTTCATACTCTTTCATTGTTTAGAGATGAACGAGCGGTTCAGTGCCCGCAGCAAAAGGTTCTTTTCTGGGTATGACGTCTAGTTTTTGTATTTTTTTTGGCCTATAGAACTAATGTATTCAAACATTGCATCTATTCTGTTCATTTCTTTTGCAACAATATGACATGTAGTTGAATTTCTTTGTTTTGTAGATTGGTAATTCTAAGAATGAAGTTGGGACGTTTGGTTATATGTAAATTAAATACTTTAGATGGCTTTCATTTGAAGTATCTTTGTGATTATTAAATTAGTCGAAGATGTTTCATTACCAATCAAACACTATATCAAAACTAATAAATACTGACAAAAAAAAAAGATAGCTAAAGGCCTAAAGCTAAGCTGGTGGTGTTCTGTAAAGTGAACCATGAGATTTCTTTTGGGCTCAAACTAATGCGAGAAAGTGACAGATACGATTAATAAGCAAAAGAAACCAATGATGAAACTGCAGGTCAAAGTACCAAGCCAAAAAGCAATAAACCCTGTTGCGCCAATCAAATTTGCCGCCACGCCTACATAAAATGAAAAAAAAAACGTAGATTTTAGAAACATGTAGATATGTTTATATAAAATTCACTACCAATTTACAAAACACACGTTAAGCAAATAAAATTCAAGTTGTTTACACAATACTAAACGATCTCAAGTTTTACCTGAGTCCTCTGTTACATTATGACTCAAAAAGCTCGTGGAACCAAAATACATCTTTGAATCGTTAAAAGTAGTGGTGGTGGTGACTAAAATGTTCTAAGATAGTATTTGATAACCAATAAACAGTAGGCTTCGTTGAACAATATTTGGCAGCCCCATTTGACCCATACTAAAAAAGAACTCGTTACATAATCACACGATATAATTCTAGCAGTGACACGTCTAATATGATGAGGTGGAGGAAGTCTTCCCTTACTTCCTATTGTGATTCATAATAGTGAAATACTATAAATTTTAAAAAAATGTCATACAATTAAAAAAAAAGACAATCAGTTATGTACCTTACATTACAAATCCAAGGAAAATAGTTTTCGGTTAGAGTATGCCAACTTTAGCTTCATAGTTCCTACAGCAAATGATTGATCATATGTGACGTTTATCAGATTTGTTTAAGCTGGACACATTGAATGACCATTTCAGCAAACCTGCTGATTTGTTTAATCATGTGATAGGTTGAACGGAAAGTTAGGAACAAAAGGAAGAAAGCTGACCTTGACAACTGCATTTACATGTTTTCTTAATATGTTGCACTTAAACTTGAAGCAAACAAATGTAGATGGATGATCATGTGGTTGGACTTAGCTTCATAGACACATCTCGACCCTTTTATGTATCATCACTATTTCTGATCTGATCGCTACTTCTGATCAGGTGGGAGAGGTTCCATGGTTTCTGCTATTTCCACTTAAACTGTATCAACTTGAAATGGTCTAAAGCACATTCCAGCTTTAGAGTCAAGTGGGAATGGTAATGGAGACCCAAGACCCAAATTTTCAAAAATATCAATTGGAGTCTTTCCTTGTTACAACCATTAAATCGTTAGGAATTTGAAATGTTTAGCTCCAAAGCTAATGCATATGGCATGGGCAATGCATCTTGCTTTCTGAGCTGCTGGATGGGCTGAAATAAAAGTTTAACACATGCGTTTCAAAAAAATGAAGGAATGTTGAGAACTTACCACTTTAGATCATGACATAGGCTTTGTGTGCATTATTTCTGCTCATCTACGATGTCACTGAGAATTAAATCCGCTATATTATCGTTCCATGTGAGCCCAATAGTTACCTGAAAAAAGATGAAAAGAACAATGTTTAAGTGCAAATTCAACTAACAGATTTTGAAAGCACTCAGAAAAAATGACCAATTTGTCCTTTAGATTATAGATTCACGCACATAGGGTGAATGCATACCAGACCTTTTTTTCTTATCAGGCTTCTTTATGGTGCCTGTAAAGTCGGTGAAAGTCCTAGATACAATTTGAACAGTTGACCCTAAAATAGGCCCTGAAGGCTTTCTGGATCGCTTTGTCGGCTTCCCAGTGACTACTCTTTTACCCGAAAGTGAAAGTGATTTTTTATCCACAATGTCGGACTCAAGACTTTTCAGACGCACTTCTTCAAAAGCTTTATCTGATGCTTCCTGCTTTTCCTTCATTTCTTGAAATATTGCTTCCATGTCAGTTTCGAATATAGGCCTTGGCCTTGTCCCATATGGAGCTAAAATTGTATAAATACGCGCCAACATACGTGCAATAGGCATCATGAAAGACGCAAGAATCTTGAATCTTGGCCTACAAACTACAAAAAATCAGAAATAAAGATGTAGTTCAGCTAACACATATTTTCTTTCCTAAGAATTGATGTTTTTTATGAACAATAAGTGCTAAGGCGTTGAGTTCAAAATAGAGAGCTGTTACCATCATATATCTATGAAATGGTTTGAGGCTTTTAGTAAGGAATTAACGCATTGTATTAAGATTCACAGCAGTTGCGTCGCATGCTTTGCTAAAAGCAGGCTCAACGTATATTAAGAATGTTTTGGCTAACTTTGGAAATGGCCAACTTACATGTATGACACACTTTAGTCATATGTCTTGATCTCACAAACAATGCGTCAAAATTATCGCATACCAGCATGTCCTGCAACATGAACACAAAAGAAAGAAAAGAACAAAACATAAGTTATTACCTGTATACGGATCTTTACTATTGAATTAATGTGTTGTTGATCTTAAAGTAACATGCCCCGGATCCATATTCCGCTGCGACCCATTTTGGGGGTGTTACATTAACTGTTATAATAATCACCTTCACTATAAAGACAGTGTCCCAGTCCAATGTAGCAGGATGATGTAATAAATTCAATGAAGCAAAGTTTAACACTGAATCATGAGCATAATCAATAAATTACCTGATGAAGAGTAACAACATGGTCATTATCATGGCGCCTAACACGAAAGTTTTTTGATTCCCTTTCAGATATGAGATGTATAAATTCTTCAAGTGCATTAACACACCCTTTTTCTTCTGTGGTTTTATCATTCGCATGTATATCAAAGTTGTATGATCATAGAAATTCAGGGGAATGATTGAATAGATATTGGAAAACCTGCATAAATAGGAAAAAATTGTATATACACAATTGTCTTTTATGATAATCTGTATTTTAAGACTAAAGACGAACGTACCGATCTAAGATTATGTACTTCATTCAGTGACTTCCCTACGTCATTTTCAACAACAGCTTGTTGCTCAAGAAGATTAAAACTCTACATTCCAATAAATAAAAATCATTACCTCTAGTTTCCAGCTTCATGGGTGTTTGTCATAGAGTGTTTAGTTTTGCACCTTTGTATGAGCTCTAGTTGCAGCTCTGTGGGTGTTTCGCACAGTGGCCCAACTCAAATAACTTAATCAGGAATAAAATAGGATCTGGTAAATGAGTCAAACGATCAATCTCATAATCGTCCTCTTCAGCCCCTTTTTACTGTCATTTTTTTTGACGTGCTGAAGGTGTCTCCACTGGTTCTATCCTTCCTCCTGCTGAACAATTATTCTTCTTAATTAGGATCTGTAAACATTAGATATATATAGTCAGATAGACAGTAGATATATATAGCAGGTTATCTTTATCTCTTAACAGGTCAAAGAGATCGAAACTGACCAAAGGTATAATTTTAATGCATAGTGCTCGAATGTAACAAATATTACTGTAAAAAAACCGGTGTTTAAACATAGTAACTCTACACGTGGTGGTTCTGCATTATTTTACTCAACAGTTGGCTAACCTGACATCCTCGTTGAGTAATACCAAACACCCCTTTATTGTCCATAATGCTTTAAAATTGTTCTACTTATTTCTATTAACATATCTTAGTAAGCAAATCGAAACACAATTTACTGAAGTGCTTATATCTAAGCGGCTTATAAGGGCTGATTTATAAGCATAAAAATAAGCAATGCCAAACACCCTCTAAAAAACAAAGTAAATAAGCAGATAAGCACTTAGAAAAGTAATTCAAAAACACCCAACGAATACAACAGATAGAAAGCATAAAAGTGAAACATAAGATTAAGAAACATTGATGGCTGCAACAACTTTTCATATCGCGTCATAGTAAGGAGTTCCAATTTTCTTCAATTCAGGGTCCCTGTTCAAGAATTTAAAAAAGATTACACTGATAAGAAAAAAATCCAACAAAATGTCCAAACAAAAACCATATTCAAATCAAACCTTGCTATATTAACTCCAGTTTATTGGATTGATGCGCATCACCTGTTAAAAACGTTCCTGTGATTCTGACTTTCTTCAAAGCAACCCCGTTTTCTTATCTTTTTTAGACTACCAACAAACCCGACCACAAAAAGCTGCAAGTTAATATCAAAAGCAATAGACCTTCACCTGTAATATCACTCAAATCTTTTTCAAACATACAAAATTGATATAGATAGTGGGGCGGTGGAACCACTGCGTGTGTGTGTGTGTGTGTGCGGCTGATAAATTTTCGTGGGAAACCATTGTGTATGTGTTTTGGGGAGGTGGAAGAGGGTTTATCAGTTATAGAAAAATGACAAGGTCTGGAAGTTTCATGAGAAGAGCGTTTGATAAAGATTTGTTATATTTATTTTGGGCTTGATCTCTCTTTTTTTGGCAGACAATTTTTGAATAGCCCATGGTAAAATGACGTAGTTTTATTCCATCTATAGTATATGTATATAACAAGTTGGCAGACTGTCCGTGCGTTGCGGCGGGGCTAACTTAGTCTCAAATGGTATTTAGCTAAACAATTGTCAATCAGAATATATGTAACACTTTTTAATCTTATTTATAAATTTCTAAAATCCATAGTTTATGATAAAGCAAAGCATGAGGATGTAATTCTGAAACAAACTTGTAGCAAAATAGCAATTAAACGCTTATGGATAGAAAAAGCAAATGGCGGTTGGGCCCAAATTATGTCAACCAAACAATTAGACAAAATTAAAGCCATATATAAACAATTTCTAGATGTCATATCAGTTAAGGAAATCCAACATAAGTATTTGACTTTACCATTGCTCTATTCCGGGATGACATAATTGACATAACTTTTGATCAAATTCAAATAGCATTACGCCATTACTTCAATTAAAGTCCAGTTCCAGATCTTGCGGTCCAGTGAAATGTTCAGTTGCAGTTTCGTCCTAGCGAATACACCAATATTATGAAAACATAATCAGAAGGTAAAATAAGGTTGATGTTATATAAACTAAGCCATCGAGAACCTATTCACATGTTCAAACTGAATATAGCAAATTCTGGTCAATGTTATTAAATTTAAGGACAACAAACCTGAGGTACATAAAGAATTACCAATGATATAATTAAGAATTGACCCAAACTTATTTGGCTTAATAATGTTTGCAAGTGAACAATTATCGACGTACCTGATGTCAAAAAATACCATCCATCAAAAAATACCTTTTAAAGTTGTTATCTTTGGGGCACTCATAAACATATCTATTACAAACTACTATACTTACTCAAGAATTATATGAAGATGTGGCTTTGTCTTTAAGGATCCAAAATATTGATTTAACTAATATCATTTATAGATGTTTCCTTGTAATGAGCTTAATGTTGCAGAACATCATGTCCAAGTAGTAGTTACCCACATGACATTTAAGCATAAATACTGATTATTATATGTGTGCAGTACCGCAAATGACGTAAAGCAGTGATCTTTACCTATTTCGCGCTGGCCATTTTCAGAGATGTCCCTCACATGAACCACATTACTATTCAAACAACACATATGTCAGAGGTTAGTTCACAGAAAAATGTCATTAATGTATGTAGAAAAGGTCCTAAACTCATAAATATCAATGAATCAAATAATATTGAACTCACATTCTAGTTTGAACCGTAAGATCCTCTCTAATAGTGCCGCATTCAGAAGTGAATTTGTTGCCCCAATTAGCTTATGTGCTGATGCAACAACACCTACTCCCTCTCAAGCCTACTAAAAGACGGTATTATCGGTAAGATTATATTCAGAACAATAACCTAAACTTGTTTTGTTAAAAGAAACATTACCATGTATCCTGTTGACTTGTCACGACTTCCGCTGGTTGTACGGACACAACACCTGAATTTGTGTTTGTTTTCATCCTCCTAATGATCAAATAAAAGACGGACTGCAATAAAAGAAAATGAATGGAACTATAAATGACTAAAGATAAAGACTCAAGATGTCTCAATGTAGCAGGTGAGGGAGAACAAACACATTAGTATAATAGTAATGAATTGACGAAGTGTATTTGTAACGCATACGAAAGAAAATGAAAGAATAGTTTGCAGATAACAGAAAGTACAGAAATAAATGGAGTACTTACCTTTTTCATGTTGGGGAAACCAGGAGGTTGGTTTATGAAGACTGTGTGACGGATCATCCGTCGTTACGTATTCTACTTGAATGACGCACTTTAGATACTGTTACCTCTAGCGTCTTACTTTTCTGTTCCAAAATCAAACAACTTAGCAGCCAACATTTAAGAAAAAATTCAGCATATTGAAATCGTTGTATAGAAATTACCTTTTTCTTGGAAATCATCTTCCCAACCGTAAAGGTTCCTTGAGAATAAGAATCTCAAACTGACATTTTAGAGTTTGACGATTTCGTTCAAGTGGAAGAACTTACATCAATGTGGTTGTGGTTAACGACACATTATTCTTCTTGTGTTGTGATTTTGAGGAATGTTGCACTCTTGACATTCTCAGTATATGCTTCTTTTCGTACCAAAACTTCCAACAGAACTACTACTTTCTTCAAAAAGATAATTTCCATGGATTTATATCACTCATTTATGGTCTTCAATTTGTAGGTCATGCCCGTTTCTACCAATATCAGCACACATTCATTACTTATACGATAAATCTCGTATACGTATATGATCATATCATATAGATTATAGCACACACAATAACCAAAATGCATTTGCACAGATCACAACAGTTGAGCCTAAAGGTCAAGAAATGACCATTGGTCAAGTGAAGTTAACACTAAATGATTCACTATTTAATACCTCTTAAGTTAATCGGTGTCCCAATCTTCATCCTACCTTTATAATGTTTTGACCCTACTTTCTGTTGTGTAATTTGTAGCTTTTGAAGACGGTTAGCTCAAACACCTAAACAACAATTAAATGTTACAGATCATTCTCAATAACGCATGATTTAAAAATTGCAACAAACATAAATCTGCTATAAAATCGCACATGACATTTCAAGTATGTATTTTATATAAACCCATATAAGGATAGATAAATCAAAGATACTTAGATCGTGTCACACAACACATTCTAATTAATTTACTGGTTGTAGATATATGTCGTTGACAAAATTAAAAAGTATGAGCTAATCATCTTATTCAAGTTGGTCGTCATTTTCTTGTCTTTTTTTTCAATACTCGCTATAACTAAAGGTTCAGTTATACATATTCAAGTTCATAAACGTAAAAAAGAAAAGAAAAAATGCAATAGTTCTTAAAGCATAAAAATGCATACCTGTTCTTTATTTAGCCACCTAGGAGCCCAGCTTCGAGAAGGATCCATATCCAAGATTATCCTATAGCCAAACAAAAAGCACAATTACCGCAGGAGAATCAAATCAACAGTCTAACAAAATAATCACATACCAATAGGTCTCTTATTTGTTTGCCTGCTTTGGTATCCCTAACGGCCTAACAACACTTTCAAGTTGAGTGGTCGCCTAAAATTGCCTTTATTACCGACGGCATAGATCCTAATCTTCGGATCGGGCACACCACGGCAGTAACGTGTGTATCTATAAATCATACTATTTTAACCAAAAAACTTATCTTTTATGATTCTTATCACACAAATGTCACAAAGATTCACTCTTTGCCATAGGAAATAGCTCAAAATCAAATTGTTTGATTTAGTCCAAAAAAGGTATACTTGTATTGATAGACATGGAAGTTGGAAATTGCTTTTTGCTAATTATGATAATGAAGTAAAAATGGCATAAAGAAATGGTCAAAGATAAGTTATTAAGGTAAAAAAACCACTCTTAGCGTTTGATGGACTCTCATAGGCCAAGAAGGGAACATGTCCAAAGTAGTTGCTGGTGTTGGTACTGTGTTGTATAAAGCTGCAATAAAAGCATGAAAATAACACAAATATCTTTTAGGATCATCTTCAAGAAATTGTAAAAACTAAAAAGGGATACCTAATCCCTTTGTTTTTTGACACTTTCAAACCATCTTTATGTATATGTTCTTGAAAGTGTATTTGGTAAAAAATAAAAAAAGCTTTAGCATATTTCACAAAATAAATAAAGAGAAGTTAAATACTCGTCTAATCGCCTCAATCTTTTCTTGCTTCGTAGCTTCCCTCGCCATTTCTCGTATTTCCACTTTCCTATCATCCATTTCCATCATTTCGAACTAAGTTTCCATTACATTAAATTCCGCCAACTCGTTTCGCTTAACGCCTAAATCTAAACCCCTCGGTTTTTCCTCACTTTCGTCGAAAATCAAAACAGCACAAACAGTCTGAAACACAAAGGCCCCAATCAAATAAAACTCAATTTTCAAAAAAGACTTATTTTCAAAATTCTTAAAAAAAGGACCGTTTCCAAACCCACCAATTCCCATATCTGAAAAGTTGTTTTCTTCATCTAGCTGTAACATTTCTCATTTTCATTGTACGACTCTATTAATGATCACAATTTATTTTAGTCTGATACGCGTTTACTTTTAATTTTGACTTTTAAGTTAAATCGCGTAGACTAGAAATAATCATTTAACGCAAACGGTCACCAAATAAAATCAAGGTTTTCGTCAAGCAAGTGTCAAGTAATTATTAGGAAGATAATTATTGAAATTGCTCATTTTATTTTTATTGGTCACGTAGATGACTTACGTTTCACAATAAAATACACTTAGACACACCACGGAAATACCTAGACTTACCTAGACTCAAACCAATACCCACTTTTAATGCCTAAACACAAAATTTAATCAAATCTTGTGTTATTACCCAAAGTTAGCCGAGTATGGGTAGGAAAACCCATAAAAAAAATCGTCCTTGGTGTTTACTAGCTAAATAAATCTCCTAAAGATCCTCACAAGTACTTGTACATTCTAGTTCTCATTAATACTTGTCCTAATGGTCTCCTACTAGTCTTTTACACATTGGTTAAGAACCATTTTTCCTCTTGATTCCTTTTGTGCCGCGGTTAACCAAGAACAAACCACAAATCCTTGGGATTTCCTAAATCTAGCTAGAACTTGTACACTATGCAAGTAATTAAAGAGTGTACTTAGGAGTATTACAAATACCATGGGTAATTAACTAGAAAACCTCTAAACCACCAAGTTAGGGCTCGTATGGTTTGGTTAAGGACCAAGGAAAGCTAACTAGTCACTAAGTCTATAAATACCCAAATACATTTGACACTTGAACACTTCTAAAACTCTAAAACCACTATCACTAAGATAAACATTTCTCAATTATCCCCACACCTTCGGATCTTACGCAACCAAGCCCATACACAAGCTACATTTCCCTCTAAGTGTTCAAGAGATACTAAATACTCGTGTAAGAGCCTAAGGATTTGGGTTTACAAGCTTTGGAGCTTAAAGTATACACGGTTGGGTGTATACGACTTGGGTTTACTTCGCAATCCACGTACTAATAACCTTAGGACCCTTGTAAGTCACAACTAAGCCTTTATGCCATTTTTCACTTCTTTACTTTCATAATATAGCCAATATGTCGCGTAACTCTGAGTTGTATAACATATGAGAACGTGAACATGCATGGTTCGACCCATGCATGGTTCACGCCCCAATCTTAAACATATACTATGCCTTGTGTGGTGCTAACATGAAAGAACCACGGTCTAATATCGAGCAAGAGCTTAAAAGTTTCATAGAAACCTACAAATATGAGCCAAGGTGTTCATGAGGTCGTTCTTGATAAAAACACGAATCCTATACGTAAACTTTCAATGTAAACGAAACCTTTGGCTTAAGGAACCCGTAAAATAGCTTATTAATCGAATGAATGTAATAAGTTATAGTTAAGAAGTGTAAAATGAGACGGTTAAAAATCCTAAGAACGAACTAGTGAACCAAGGGAGCTTGCGGGTTACTTGGGGGCTTGGCAGCCCAGTGCGAGAGCCCAACATCCCATTTCCTTTGAATTTTTAGCTTAATGATAAGCACTCCAAGCTTATTTAGAGGTCTATAAGGCTTATTTGATTCACATGGATCTTGTCATGTCGTGACAAGCCCCAACCGAACCCTTAATGGACTCACTAGCATATTAACGAGCCCTATTCGAGTGATAAGCTCACAATAAGCTCAAAGCAGCTTATTGATGAACTATCATAAGCTAGATGGAGTTAATGGACCCATATATAGTTAACAGACCTTAATGGATCAAATCGAAACCTTTAAAATCCATTCGGACCCTTAATGGACCCAACAGCCCATTAACGAGAGCTTATTAGCTTATTTGGATAAGCTAGACCAAAAACAGATTTAATAAGCTTAAAAAAGGTAGAAAATAAGCTAGGAATGCTAAGTGGACCTTTGTATTCAATTCGGGTTGAGATATTGGGCTCACGAGCCCAATAAGCTCGAAAAAGGCCAAAATAAGCTCTCCCGAGCTTATTTTCAACTTAACCGACTTGAATAAGCTTAATGGAGGCATTTGTGCTTTTTAAAACCTAAATGGACCTTTAGAACACTTAATGGACTTTAATGGGCCCAATAAGGCCCATTAAGCCAAAATAAGCTCGTTAAAGCTTATTTATAAGCTAGGGCAGCTTATATGGCTTATTTGGACTTAATTAAACATAATGCCACTTGTTGGGATTTAATTGGAGTAAAAATGCAATCTTTACAAAGTCGGAGGACTAAAAGTGCCAATTTATAAACTTAAGGGTCAAAACAGTCATTTACTAAATTTAACAAGTCCATGGACTGTTTCTGTCAATTCTGGAAACTAGGGGGCTGTTTCAAACCTATAAGGACCTAAAGTGTAACTTTGTAAAGTTAAAAGACTAAAAGTGTAATTATAAGCGCGAGTGTTATAAATCAATCTATTTGGGATTGACATCCCCGTTTGGGTAAGTAGCGCTCACTGTGCCGGTTTGCCGGACAACAAACGTATACCATGTCGGATTTGGGATGTTTCAGGTTAGAACATCATTCACAGGTAATGTTGGCAATTTATTGCCTTCATACATGTCGAGCTTCAGTGTCATGAGCTTAGGTAGACGTAATTACTTTTTATGATGTTTGCATTTGTTGCTTAATCATACACTTAGAAATCTTGCGGTCCTACTGTTGATTTACATAAACCTATAAATCTTGCGGTCCTACTGTTGATTTACATAAGCATGTTTTCTCAGGTCAATAAGGCACGGGGTGCTCAGATACATTGGGGGTCACTCTTTGGAAAGAGTTAGTTCTAAAGATTTGGGCGTATTACATTTTGGGAACATTTGTTATAAACCGAAATCTTTACTTATATTGTCGAACTATTTGAAGCCATGAGCTTATGTAATGAACAAGTATTTTGTTAATCCGATGTATCTTTTTAAAAACGACACGTTAGTGGTCGTTCTTGTACCTTGTGCTATTGATCTATGAAGTAACGCCCTCGGATATTCAACATTCCGCTGCTACCCAGATTTGAGGGTGTTACAGGTCGGGTCGGGTCGGGTCGGGTCGTGTCAGGATAGGGTTCAAGGGTTTTGAGGATTTTGTGACGGAGGTGATTATGGCGTTTTTTAACATGATAGGTAGGACGATGGGAGGGAGGATGATGTAATGGTTGATTTTCCTGTGATGATTCATAAAAATGATGGATGGAGGTGAGAAGAACCTTCAATTTGTGGGTGTGAGTAGAAATGTCTGGAAGATGGTAGGTTGATAACACATATGATGAGGAGGTGGACTGATATACATATGATGGAACGAAAGTGGGCCTTGGGCTGCTGTGTTTGTTGGACTAAAATGAGCCTTGTACTGTAGCTACTGTACAACGGCTTTTAGTATATAGAACAATTGTGATTCGGTATTCACCCTTTGGGGATGTGGAGTCTTTGAAGCTTGCGTTTGTGAAACTTCATGACATGATGATGTTTGGCAGTCGATTTTAGTAGTGAGTTCAATCAATTGGAATTATCAGGGATGTGAAAGCCTATTTAAGTGCTCAATCAAATAACTTGTGTTTAATGACACCTTATGATGTGTAAGAAGTCTCTCAACTAAATGGTTATGATTCCAGCTTCTACTTAAGACACGTCATAATGATTTGTAATTGGAGCGTGTAACAGACCTGTACCTAGAAGCTTCTCCAACGGGCTATATAAAGCCTCACTCCTCACTCACAAGGAAATCTTTTCTTACCTAGTTTTTAGCTTTTAGATTTTTAGTTTATTTAGCTTAAGCTTTTAAGTTTTAAGTCAATGTAATTTTCATTTAAACTTTTGTAATTTTCTTTTCAAGTAATGTAATCAAGCCTTTTTAGTTAATGGAATTTGAGTTTTCTTTAATAAATTTGTCAAAAGCTCTCTATAAGCTCTAGTGATAGTGTACGGACCAATAAGCTCTTATAAGCTCTCATAAGTCTCTAAGCTTGTGATAGAGCTCAATTCAGTCTTTAATTCACTTAAACCTTAAAATCAGCTTAATACTTTGATTATTGGACTCTTAAGCTTTTGGAAGATGAGTTTAAAAGGGAAGAACTCATATGGACTTATACTGGCTTATCTTAGGATAAGCCAGAGCTTGTAGATGCTCATTTGAGCTTTTGTAACCTTTGTTTTGCTAAGGTTTCCTGTAAGTTTTCTTTAATCTAAACTATCTTAAATTTCTAGCTTATGAATATGCTTGTTTGCTTATCAAATGCTTATTATGCTTTCTAGTTAGCTAATTTGTGCTTATTATCATCTTATGTGTTTATTAGTCTTAATTGATCATCTATCTTTAGTTAATATAGCTTAGATCTTAGTTTTGCATTTTTCTGTCTTAAAAATCATTAAAAAACCAAAAATAGTTAGCATAGTTTGTAGATCTTAGTTTCTAGCTAATTTGATTGTTGAAATTACTTTTATCAAGCTTGTTATAAGCTAATAGTTATCTGGTATCTAAGTTTGATTCAATAGTTTTTAAGTTTCATAAGCTTAAGTTGAATCTGTCATGTATAAAGGGGTGTTTGGTTTAGTGAGATTTGACTCCTTAAAGTCAAAATGAGTTGTGCAATCTCTTTGAGTTAATTTCATTATCAATCAAAATCAGTAGTTAAGTGGTTTTCTCAAATTAGATGTCATAATCTAAAAAGTTTAAGCTCAAAACCTTTGTTCCTGCACCAGGGGATTTTTCCTTTTTACTTAGATTGTTAAAATTTGATCCAAGCCTTCCTAGGCTTGGATTTTGTTTGCTAGGTGTTCTTAGACACTCAATAGGAGTGTCTAGTGCAGGAGTAACCATTAAGGTCACCTGCATTGTTGTTTTGACCATTTGGCCAATTGCATCAGCAGTAGTAACAGCAGTTACTACTGCTGTCTTTTCAGCTTCATTTAAGCTAGAGTTTGTAGGATTTAGAATCTAAAATTCAATTAGCTATTAGATTAGATATAGGTTAAAGTAGATTAAAGTTTGTTTTTCACATTTTAGCTTATTTCATAGGGTATTTAGCTTTTAAATTTCATAATAAAACCTTAAAAAGACCAAAAACAGTAGTAACTAATATTTAGCTTTTCAATTTAGTTTTCTAGCTTTTAGGAGGTGTTTTTATGGTTTGGATTCATAGAATGCTAGTAGGTTGATAAGATTCCAAAAGCTTAGGGTCTGTTTTAGCTTATTGAGCATTTTAGCTTAAGTTGTTTTTAAGCTTTTAGTGCTTATTTCTGAGTTAGCCTTTTAGATCATCAAATTAAGCTAGCCTATAGTGTTCTTAGCTTAGGTATCTTTTCAAATTTGGTTGCTAGGTATCATAAGCTATCTAGGACAGCTTTTAGTTTCAAAATTGAGCTTAATTTGAGTAGTGTGCAAGCTTTTAAGTGAAAAGTAGCTTTTAGGCTTTTAAAAGCTTGTTTCTGAGACAGTTCTTGCATGTTAATATTATTTGCTACTTTAGATAACAGTTCATTTGGGAAAAATTCATGAAATTGCCAGCTCCCATGTTTCTTGCCGTGTGTTGCAGGTTAATAATGAATATTCATTATGTTTAGTTTTTTTGACGTGTTTTTCTTTTACACATGTACTAATATGACCTTCTTTCTGCTTTAGACTTATGCAAAGTATTGTTCACAAGACGAAAGAAATGCTGTTAATCAGAAGTTGAAGCCACATTTTCTCACCCTAGCTTGTAGCACTTACGCAGTGTATCTCATTACAAAGATGTTGGATAATGGTTCGTATTAGACTTTATAGTGTTCTTTTAAAATTTCTATTAGTTGAAATAGGGTATGTTGATTATTGTACTATACCCTCACTTTTGCAGCCTCGAAGGAACAAGTGGCGGAATTCATATCTTCTCTCCATGGACATAATGTTGCTTTTCTTCTCTGACATATGGTTGGTTCAGTTGGTATGACACTTCATTTCATTTGGACATTAGTCTTTTATTTTGTTTTTATCTATTGGATACTTTATACTATTTTCTTAGTTCTCATTAAAGTATTCATCAAAATACTTGATTCATGAAATTATTCTTTGTCATCTACATCCACTGTTTCTGCTTTGTGTGATATGGTGTTTTGAAGGACGATATAGTTTTGTTTTTTTCTTTTGTGGTTGTTGAATCATGCTTATCAACTGGGAAATGCCAACTTAATAGCAATCTCTTTGTATTGGAAATGTTCTTCTACTGAGCTTCAGTTGTTTAAGATTTTAGGGCCAACTGGAAAGAGCGAGGTAATCTTTTTGTTACATGTATGGATAGTTACTTTGTTTTACAAAACATTAGGTCTCATAAAGGTACTTTTTGTATTACAAGATTGGGTTGATATTATCGCAAAGCGAATAGCAGTAGTGTGGCATTTGTTAGCTGTGTTGCAAACGATTTTAGAAAAAGGACATAATCGATCTCTCCTGTCCTTTAATCACAAGGAAATTGTGGGGAGTACTTTAACCATATTGGGCTGATTAAGGTATTTAAGGTTTTGATTTTCGTTATTTCCTTTTGTTTCGTTAGTCGTGTTTCTAAAACTAAGTGTATGGATAGACCTCTGCAGCAGACGTTATTCAACATGTATCGAGTGCACTTCTTATTCGGATGATCCATACAAAAGATAGGTCAAAGATTGGGATTCTTTGCATTAAGCATGGCAGTGCCCAAGTCTGCAAAAGTGTTTCCCATTCTTTTATATTTCATTGCTTTAGTTTCAGTTGTAAATATCTAGCTTCTATAATTTGAAAGTAGAAGATAAAAATATAAAAGGAATGAAGGATAACATCAGTAAAATAGCTTTAGATAGATTTGGCAGTATGGTAAGTATGAACAATCTTCTTTAAGCCCTCTGTCGAGGTCACGGAATTGATTTGAGTGAGATAAAAAATTAGAATATTTTGTCTCTTGCTAATTTTTTTTCTTGTACTAGGTGCTTGCGTGTATTCTCTCTATTGTTAATGACATACTGTTAGTAAAGAAGGCCATCCTCCGTGAACTCCAAACGGTGCTAAAGGAGCTGATTTTAAATAAGGTAATTTTTTCACGCCTTGTAATAAAACTTCGTCTAGATAAATTTTTATGTTATATAGTTTATTCCTAAATTTAAATGAAGGTAATGTTACTAATTGTGAATTTTAATGTAATTTTAGAATGGAAGACGCCCTTTGTTGCAGCTTCTTCATACCAATTGCTCACGTTATCTTATCCAGATGTGTTGTCTTTGTTAGATTCATCTGTACCCTCCTTTTGTAGCCAACAATAGTTTTTTGTTAGACACCCTTTATTTTTGTAAAAGAACGTGTTGTGGCTTTTCAGAGTTTCATAACTCCTCTCTTGCATAAACTGAAGCTAACTCTTCAGATGCTGAAGGTGATGAGGACATGAATGATGCAAATGAAACTTTAAAATCAGCAGCGGGTGGGAAAAAAGATCTTGCATTAAGAAGAAGAGAGTTGTTGGTTGATAGTGGACTTTATCTGACGGTACGATTGTAAAATTTGTGGTTATTGGGGTTAAATATGCAGTTTTGTACGAGCTGTATAACACTACTGCTTATTTTAAGGAATTAATAAACATTTAATATTTTGCCCTATTCAATTAATATAATATGAGATGAGATATTGTCACTCCCATTTCTCAAAATGTCGTCTTTTTTACCAAACAACCCCTTAATTTGTCTCCATCAATAATAGCAGATGTCATCAAGATAAGGATGTTAGGGCTGTTGGGAATAATGTATTCCGTAGCCCAATATCTGAATATCAAGAAAACAACGTACAGTAACGATTGAAATACATCTAGGGTATTTTAGACGTGAAAACAAGAAATTACAGAATAAATGGTAAAATTATGTTTTTGGCAAATTTCGGAATCATGTTTGTAAAGTGATATTTTTTTCTTTTTGTGCTACATGTTAAATTTGGTAATAACTAAAGTTTGGGGATTTCATTTGTAAGAAATGGAATAGTTTGACAGATATGTTCATGGTGCAAAGGTGATTTAAAAATGTGGGTAGTGTTTAGCAAAAATGATATGAAGGGGTGCTTGTGGGAATTCATGAAGACCTTGACACGAGGGATGAGGGCCTCGTAAAGACGCGAGGCGTTACCTCCACATTACGCAATAGACTAAGACGTAAGCTTAAGGCGTGAGATGATGCGTGTAGGTTTTTTTGAATTAAATTTCGATAAGAATTGAAAAAAAATCGATGCAAAATAGTTTTTTAACTTTATTCCTTACGTACGACACTTTTTGTAAGCCGGATATAAATTTATAAATATTTTCATATTTTGTGACACCATAAGTCGCGTCTTAGAAAACGTCATAATTCGCCATGCTTCTAAAGTGTGAGGCTTGACGATGCCACCGCGCCACGTCTCACGCTATTTATAACCTTCTCTCAAACTTCAAAAATGACTATCATTCAACCACTCAAATTATTTACAATACTCTCTTTTAGACTCGTTCCATAAAAATTATGTTTAATGTTTCTTTTCAAGTTGTCATAAATTAATTGCTTACTTTCAAATATGGTTAAGGAATTTAAATTAAGTTTACAATAGGGATGAGCACAGTATCAACTTAGTACCGAACTCGTACCGAATTGGTGGTACCGTATTTTTCCCGAGCATGGAACGGGTGTACTGGTACCGTACCGAACGGGATTCAGGTATCAAAACCAGAACCGGTAGTTGGTACCAAGAAATCGTTACCTATCCAGTAATCCCGTTTTTTGTTAGATCAAAAACAAAATTATAGATTTCATGCTTGTCGAAGTTGATTTCAAACACCGAAAGGTTATTATCATAAACCGGATACGTTTCATCAATATTCAACATTAAGGTTCTTCTAAAATAACGATGTAATCTCTCTACATTAATCAATATTTGCGAATTAGATACAAAATAACACTAATAATTTCATTTGATGTAACTGATGTATAGTGATATATGTGTAATAGATATAATAAAACTAATATTTTCATATATATATTATAATATTCTCGTATGTGATAACTACTTGAGTCTGATAAGCTAAGTTTATGTTTATAATACGTGCGAATTCGATATAAAAGAATTTTCATTGATGCATATTATATATCCAGATTATTAGATAAAAAAAATGTAATAAATAATAATCATTGCATAATTCGGTGCATATTAAGGGGTCTTATTGCATGTATAAAAAAGAAAACCTGTATTTTTTCAATGTGATAATCAAGATTATTTAAATGATAGTAAATCTGATGATTAGTGATTAATAATAAGTTAGGGTTTATTTTTTTTAGATTTGTGACGGAGCTATGGTTGTTACAGTAGGTTTTTAAACGTTTGGTTTCTTTTCCTTATGACTACTCAAATTTCAAGTATTTTTCGGTTTTATCCATTTGGTACCGACTTGTGGTAACGATTTTTTGCTCATTCATGTGTACCGTTCCGTTTCATTTACAGGGAGGTCGGTTCCAGTCGGCGGATTGGGGTACAAATGTTTCCCTAATTTACACAATTTTACCATCACTTGTTGTTATATTATAAAACTTTAAAAAGTTATTAAATTAATTGATCATTAAAATTTGTCATTAGCAAATCAACTAATTGGGTTATGTTTTTTTGTGTTTCTTAAAATGTGTGTTTTTTAAAGGGATTTAGCCATATTAATAGCAACGACTTTTTCATAATTTAATCGATTTGGTATGTGTATCTTTAAAAGTTGTACTTTAGCATCGAACCTTTCATAAGGTGTACCGATATGCACTTTTTGATGACGTGTCAAATTATACATGGTGCCACGTGTTAGCTTTCATGAAGACAACGTCATCAAATGCTGCATAAGCCGGTACACTTATTGAATGTTCGTTTGCTATTGTACAGCTTTTAGAGAGTACACGTACCCAATTCCGATTTAAATTTAAAAAAAGTTCGTTTGCTATTTTACGGTTTTGATCCCTTTTTATTAATGGCTAATATTTAGGGGGACGGATGAAGATAACATATTGAAACGCAAAACTTTAAGTATATGCGGAATACTTATTTGATATAAAATTTATATAAAATAATTAACAAATTATAGCTAAGCTCATAAATTACATAACTATCTTGTTAATTTTTACCACTTATCTGTTTTTATAATTTTTTATCTTTACATTTATTTTTTACCTTTGATTTATTTTACAAAACCTTTTTTACATTTTTTAATTAAACTCGCATGGTCCAGTAAACGTTTGATTTCAATTACTTATGTATTTTGGTGAACGTTTTTAATCTTTTACTTTAAATGACCTATTATTATTTGGCTAATTTCGATCAAGGTTCCCACAGGTTGGGTACATTTTATATGGATGAAAATTATATGACAACCGTGTCACGACGCAGGTATCATGTTTACCAACTTGAACCCGACCTAAAGACGTCGGTACTCGATCGTAAATAACGGATAAAGCAGATCGGTTCGATAATTAGGGTACCCGCCAGTACAGACGTCTTATTTGCTTTTCTCGCTACGTAAATGGAACTCCTCACGGATAAACACTTTTTTTTCATTCACTTTTTTGTTATTATGATTTCTTTGTTCAGATTAAGCGGATAAAACTCTTCGATTTTTAATGGCCTAAGTTACATTCCACTTAGTTTTTTATTCACCACCGGTAACGTGTACATATACCATTCGACCTTTTGACTATGTGTTTTGAGTTAGTAATAAACCCTTGGTAAAATTACTCAGAAAAATTTTATTTAAACTTAGGGGGTGTTTGGTTCGCTGTAATTCATTGTAATCTGATGTAATTCTATTCTGAATTTTACCATCACAATTCATGGTTTGGTTGGGGCAGGAAGGTTAGAATTGTAATTCAAATTAATTATCGTAGCGTGTTTGCTTTGTGGAAAGACGAATTGAACTCTCACTAATTACATCCAATTTTGTTAATTTCGGATTACATTGCAATATGGTTGTATGTTTTAGTTACGTTGTAATCTAATTTAACAATTTAAACCAATCAGATTTATCTATTGTTATTATTATTATTTTTTTTTTTTATGTTTTTTACTATTGGTATTATAACATCACCTTAATTAGATTAATAAAGATTACAAACATATTTAGTAGGGAAGCCGAAATACTATATCTGGGCCCCCACTTCATTTTGGCAAACAAAAATTGAGGCTAAAAAAACTAATCCTATTAAAAATATGAATATCTGCACGTGCCCCGATGTCTTGAGCCATGGAGAACTTTTGAATCCGCTTCAGCATTGAAACCGCGTTTGCCTTCTAATTCCCAAAGAGGAAAAAGAAAAGGGGAGAAACCATATTCAATAGATGCACACTTAAGCCAGTGTAACTTAACAGTTTTCGTTGCTGAAGCATCGATCAACGCTCGACCAGGCACTAAAGTCAGCCATAACAGACTGTGTCAAAGGTGGAGGATTGTCAAGGTCCACACACACATCGAGCCCTACGTCACACTGTAAAGTAGCACATCTGCATGAGTAAGGCTTTGTCACAACCTCAACCAATTTCAATTCTGTCCCGGCCGAAAATACATGACCGTAAACATATATCTACCCAGGTATCGAGGGGATAACTTTTATTGACGATGCTGGATACCAATAAACACCATCAACATTATACGTCATGGTCCCCATAAATATTCACGCGTAATGAATTTGGTAAAGCTGAGCGTGGACTTTGAAGACAATAAAATTGGGGGACACTAACGATTGCATAACATTACAAGCGTTAAGTCTTACGTTCATTGTCTGTCCCAATCGAAAATCCAAAACCAATCAAAGGTGTGAGCCTCCATTTGTGCTTGCAACAATGAGATCGTGTGATCTCATTTATTATTATTATTATTATTTGTAAATTTATCATTATTATTGTTGTCTGTTGTTTATTATTATTTTTTATAATTATTATCTATTAAGTTTTATCAAAAAATATTGAATTACATTACTTGGAGATTCAACCAAACACACTGATAAACTTACATCAATTACAATTCCATCACAATTATAATTCTACACTTCTTTAACTATTTTAATTTACACATTTCATTTATATTATAAATTCTTTGACACATTACCAATTTCTTCTAATATAACTTGCGGAACTCCAAACCACCTTAAAGGCTTTAATTAAATGATGTTTAAAATTACCTAAAGACCTTCTTGACTAGCGGTTTGTTTGTGACCCCATCAACCTAAATGTTGGTATCATCATGGGCTTTGGCTTAGAGGTATCACTTCCTCGCCGCAAACGCTCAGTTGATAGTTCAAGAGGGTCTTTTGAGAAAATAGCAGGGTTGAAAACAATCTATTGACTAGTCACTTGTTACAGGTGTACATCACTTGGGGCTGGTTCTTTGGGGAAGGGTCGGTTGACATAAAGAAATGATGGGATAGGGTGTTTCCCATCGATTTACACCTTTTGAGAACCTAAAGGTTTGTGTGTTTAAGGTTTTCATTTCGAATCATGTGGATAGATATTTTGTGATATGTGAGGTAGGTTGTAAAAAATTTGTCTGTTTGTAAACAAATAAGTGTATGCTAGTTGGTCTTTTTGAATCTAAAGGGTTGCAAACCATAAAATTTAATAGTTAAGGACGAAAACATTGTCAAACAAATTGTAAGGTTAATCAATCGATCAAACTCAAAGTTAAAGGATTATTAAACCAGTATTTATCGTTTCAATAAACCTTTTCCCATGGGAACAAGTTCAATATCCGCGTCTTTTTTAAAACCAGTCCTAAAAGATAGTACCAAAACATATAACCGACGTACTCAACGCGACTAGAGATAAAGGAAAGTTTGAAAAAAAACCACATTAATTGAATCGATCTTTATTAGTCTTTAATATACCATTGGGGGACTAATTGTGGGATATATGTTAGTGTTAGTTAAAAGTAATTTAATGTTAGTAAGTTATTTATGTAATAGGTCCCAAGACCGGTTTGTGGGTTTAGGTATTAGGGTTTCACTCATTATAACTAGCTGGTTGATATTAAAGTTATACCTAAGGGGGTTTATCATTCCTACTAGTGACGTCTCTTCATTCTTCTATCTCAAAAAAAACAATTTATCACTAATGGCGATCAAGAGGTTACATCATCAAGAAAAACGTATACTAAACATCCCACAAAACAAAAAAAAATTATGTCGTATACCAAACCAAACCCAAGTGGAGGACTGGCTTACGAGTTTGCGTGAATCACTACAACTTCGTATTCTGTTTACTCTCTGACGCTAAATTCGTCGTTCAAAAAAAAAAATTAGTCTGATATCGCGGGCCAAAGTAAAAAAAAACTAGTCCAAATTAGATATGAAATCTGGCCAAGTAAAAAAAAACCAAAACGGTCCCTCAACTTTTAAAACTACTTTAACGATTTTCTTACAAAAAAAAATCCCTTAAAAACAAATTAACAAAAAACACATCAAGTTTTTATTGGTCACAAATTTTTTACATCCTTCGGCCCAAAATAAGATATCGAATGTCCCAAAAAAGAGAGAATATTCGGGAAAAAATTAACGCGTCCAACGCAAAAAAAAATTTCCCGAATCGTACAAAAAAAGAAAATATCCGGGAAAAAATTAGCAAAACAAAAAAACCCAAAAAATAGCCCTAAAAATTGGCCCAAAGTAAAAAAAATATACAAAACGGACCCTCACCTTTTAACTATTTACGATTTTCTTACACAAAAATTCCCGTAAAAAAATTTACAAAACCGTCCCAAAAAAAGAATATATTCGAGAAAAGACAATTAAGCCCGTCCCATCGAAATTTTTTTTTTACCCGAATTTTTTTTTTTATACAAAAAAATAAAATAATTTTAAAAATTAGCCCCCGCCATAAGTATGCACAAAAAAAACCCGAAACGTAAAAAAATTTATTCGGGAAAAATTAGCCCCGCCGCAACGCGCGAGTTCTTTTGCTTGTTTAAGACATTTTGTCTTAAATTCCTAACTGGCACCAGTTTTTTATATTCAATGAAGTTCCCATATCAAAACGAAACTAATTTCTCTACATTTTTGTTTTGATAGTTTCCTCATACACACACAAATTATCTAAGAAAAGGTGAATACGGGGTTGTCATAAGGTTACATGCAAACGCTTCATAACATTTTGTCATTTTATCAGAAATAAGCGATATCTAACTCATTTGTTTATGTCCTTCCCAACAATATTAGTGTTTTTTTAATGCATCACAACATCATATCACTAAAGTTTGCTTTCATTTTGATGCATGTTTTTTCTTAAAATCATATTGTTGGGTGGTTCAAGTAAGTAACAAATTAGTTTAGTATTCGACCAAATGATTGATTTAATTCACCCATTTAAAAAGCATTTCACTACCAATATATTTTGTTCCACTACGTCATATTTTGAAAAAAAATTATTAATCAAAATGCGGTTGATTTGTGATTGGAATGGTTTTGCATGTAAGCCTAAATGCATAACGACCCCATATTCATTTTGTGTATTAAATACTAGTTTTCCTTATCTCCTTGGTACTTTTACACCCGACCTAAATTTACTATTTGCATTGCCTGATACATTTTGAGTCATTTGATGAATGAGGATGTTTTTTTTTTTTAATTCAGTGGATGGTTATCTTGATTTATTTAGCAGGTGATTTACAATTTGAGATGCTAAATATTTGGTTTTTCGATTAGTTTAATTATGAAAAAATAAGTGTGTGGATAAAAACTCTATCGAAATATTGAAAATGGTTGCGATTAGATGAGCATACTAGTTTGTCAATTTAGCGGGCAATAAAATATCTTGAATTGAATAAATCCGGTTTGTATTATGGCGATTTGAATTGCAATTGTATCATTTGAGTTGCAGTTTGTTTACATATGGAAGACCACTTAAGTATTCAGTTTTTTATTTATTTATTTAATCTGTCGATTTATTAAAATTAATTTAACAACCATCAAAATACGTGTTTACTTTCATTCATACAATAAAGTGATAAACCCACCCTTAACATACTTAAAGAATAAAAATTAAAATGTCGTTATAAAAACTTACTTGCTCAATAACTCACCTGATACAAGTTTATAATTTGCATAAATCATACATTCTCATGCTGAAATTGTGTTAGTTTTCTATGATTGATTTTAACATTATTTGGTAGTTAATCTACGGACTTTTTTCATATTTATGTTCTAAACTTCTAATTGATTGAAACGAGCGATACGGCTGTTGCGCGTGTCGGCGGAGCATTTTGAAATGTATATATTCGTCCCCAAAATTTTGTTCAGTAACATCATTGTCGCTGATCATCTTATATATCTCTACATTATATATAACATGAGACATTTGAACAGTTTATGCCACATCATAATGCCATGTCATCATGCATGTCTATGTCATTACTATATTTTTTATTTTTTTGGTTAAATTCATTTTTAGTTTTTTTTTGTAAAATTCGTTTTTCCAAAAAATTTGTAGCCTACAAGATTTGAACTTGAGTTGTTTATTAACAAACCACTCAACCACTAGACTAGATGATTTTTTTGATTATATCTTGCAACTTAAAATATATAAGGTAA
The DNA here is from genome assembly GCA_026074375.1 of Tanacetum coccineum. Taxonomy (NCBI): domain Eukaryota; kingdom Viridiplantae; phylum Streptophyta; class Magnoliopsida; order Asterales; family Asteraceae; genus Tanacetum; species Tanacetum coccineum. The sequence continues at coordinate 14,022 of BQNB010007973.1, read as the reverse complement.
TGCAAAAGATAATTACTTTTATTCTAAAATTCGGTATATATTTTAAATATTCTTTTTAGATATATACATCACAAAGAAAACGCAGCATTGCTTTAAAAAATCGATTTCTATTATGGTAGCTAATATCAATCCCTAAATATATCAACAACAAAAAAGAAATGACAATTTTTCTCTCAAAACCCTAAAACTATTTTTTTTTTTGTGCATATGGTTTATTTTTTTGCAGGTTGCTCATCTTCAAAAGGTAATGAAACTGTTTTTCTTTCAAAAACCTAATGAAACTGTGTTATTTTTTTGATTTTATGATATCGAAACATTAGGCTGCATTGATGACCTTTTTCTATTGGAAGAAGAATCAGGTAATTTTCTTAATGCAGCTATGATAGCGAGGTCATGGGGTGATCTTTCAAAAGAGGCTAATCTTTTAGAGAAGGCTGGAGAGTTTCAGGAAGTAGCGATGTGTTTAATTTGGTATGTTTTATTTAGAGTGGCATGGGGAGATGGAAACAGAGGTTGGCCGTTGAAGCAGTTTGATCAGATGGAGGAAATTTGTAACAAAGTAAAGTCGCTTGCAAAAAGGATTTCAAAAGGTTTCTATGAATTTGTTTGTAGTGAGCTTAAAGCAATCACTACAGAATATTACCCAAAACAGTACACATGGTTTATTTTATGTTCTAATAGTTGTTTATTGCAAATTGTAGTTGTAGTTCTATTTTATTTGAAGTATCACAACTGAGTTTCGTATCTTTCTTTATATATTGCAGAAGAGAATTTACAAGGAAGTTGACAACAACAGACTTTGTGCCTCTAAGCGACCAACAGGTCGTTTAGAAAACAAATCCAAACACTTTAATGCTTCGCAGCAGGGTGTATGATTTGGATGGTTGTGGCCAAGGTCCTTCCTGGTGCATTTAAGGTACCTAACTAAATAACTTTATCATTGATTTTGAGTTAAAGCGTTGATTGATATATTTAAATAAAGAACACATAAAACTCTTTGATTGCTTCTTTGCATGTTAATATTATTATGCAACTTTAGATAACAGTTCATTTGGGAAAAATTCATGAAATTGCCAGCTCCTATGTTTCTTGCCGTGTGTTGCAGGTTAATAATGAATATTCATTATGTTTAGTTTTTTTGACGTGTTTTTCTTTTACACATGTACTAATATGACCTTCTTTCTGCTTTAGACTTATGCAAAGTATTGTTTACAAGACGAAAGAAATGCTGATCAGAAGTTGAAGCCACATTTTCTCACCCTAGCTTGTAGCACTTACGCAGTGTATCTCATTACAAAGATGTTGGATAATGGTTCGTATTAGACTTTATAGTGTTCTTTTAAAATTTCTATTAGTTGAAATAGGGTATGTTGATTATTGTACTATACCCTCACTTTTGCAGCCTCGAAGGAACAAGTGGCGGAATTCATATCTTCTCTCCATGGACAAAATGTTGCTTTTCTTCTCTGACATATGGTTGGTTCAGTTGGTATGACACTTCATATTCATTTGACATTAGTCTTTTATTTTGTCATTTATCTATTGATCCTTTACACTCTTTTCTTAGTTCCTCATTAAAGATTATCAAACTACTGTTCTTCAATTATCTTTGTATCTTACATCCCACTGTTTCTGCTTTGTGGATATGTTGTTTTGAAGACGATATCGTTTTGTTTTTTTCTTTTGTAGTTGTTGAACATGCTTATCAACTGGGAAATGCCACTTAAAAGCAATCTCTTTTAATGGAACTGTATTCTACTGAGCTTCAGTTGTTTAAGAATTTAGGCCAACTGAAAGAGCGCAGGTAATCTTTTGTTACATGTATGGTAGTTACTTTGTTTTACAAACACATATGTCTCATAAATGTCTTTTGTATTAACAGATTGGTAGATATTATCGCAAAGCTGAATAGCAGTAGTGAGGCATATGTTAGCTGTGTTGCAACCGATTTTAGAAAAAGGAATAATCGATCACTCCTTCTTACACAAGGCAATTGTGGAGTACTTAACAATTGCTGATAAGGTATTTAAGGTTTTGATTTTCGTTATTTCCTTTTGTTTCGTTAGTCGTGTTTCTAAAACTAAGTGTATGGATAGACCTCTGCAGCAGACGTTATTCAACATGTATCGAGTGCACTTCTTATTCGGATGATCCATACAAAAGATAGGTCAAAGATTGGGATTCTTTGCATTAAGCATGGCAGTGCCCAAGTCTGCAAAAGTGTTTCCCATTCTTTTATATTTCATGCTTATAAGTATCAGTTGTAAATATCTAGCTATATATATTTGCAAGAGAGATAAAAATATAAAAGGAATGAAGGATAACATCAGTAAAATAGCTTTAGATAGATTTGGCAGTATGGTAAGTATGAACAATCTTCTTTAAGCCCTCTGTCGAGGTCACGGAATTGATTTGAGTGAGATAAAAAATTAGAATATTTTGTCTCTTGCTAATTTTTTTTCTTGTACTAGGTGCTTGCGTGTATTCTCTCTATTGTTAATGACATACTGTTAGTAAAGAAGGCCATCCTCCGTGAACTCCAAACGGTGCTAAAGGAGCTGATTTTAAATAAGGTAATTTTTTCACGCCTTGTAATAAAACTTCGTCTAGATAAATTTTTATGTTATATAGTTTATTCCTAAATTTAAATGAAGGTAATGTTACTAATTGTGAATTTTAATGTAATTTTAGAATGGAAGACGCCCTTTGTTGCAGCTTCTTCATACCAATTGCTCACGTTATCTTATCCAGATGTTTTGTCTTTGTTAGATTCATCTGTACCTCCTTTAGTAGCAACAATAGTTTTTTGTTAGACACCCTTTATTTTTGTAAAAGAACGTGTTGTGGCTTTTCAGAGTTTCATAACTCCTCTCTTGCATAAACTGAAGCTAACTCTTCAGATGCTGAAGGTGATGAGGACATGAATGATGCAAATGAAACTTTAAAATCAGCAGCGGGTGGGAAAAAAGATCTTGCATTAAGAAGAAGAGAGTTGTTGGTTGATAGTGGACTTGCTGAGGTACCGATTGTAAATTATGTGGTATTTTGGGGTTAAATATGCAGTTTTGTACGAGCTGCAACACTACTGCTTATTTAAGGATAAACAAACATTTAATTATTTGCCCATTCAATTAATATAATATGAGATGAGATATTGTCACTCCCATTTCTCAAAATGTCGTCTTTTTTACCAAACAACCCCTTAATTTGTCTCCATCAATAATAGCAGATGTTATCAAGATAAGGATGTTAGGGCTGTTGGGAATAATGTATTCCGTAGCCCAATATCTGATATCCAGAAACAACAGTACATGTCACGGTTGAAATACATCTAGGGTATTTAGACGAGAAAAAAAGAAAATTACAGAAACAATGGTAAAATTAATGTTTTTGGCAATTTCGGAATCAAGTTAGTAAAGTGATATTTTCTCTTTTTGTGCTACATGTTAAATTGTAATCACTAAGATTTTGGGGATTTCACTTTGTAAGAACTGGAAAATAGTATGACCAGATATGTTCATGGTGCCCATGTGATTTAACAATGTGGTAGTGTTTAGTAAAATGATATGAAGGGGAGCTTGTGGAATCATGATCTTGACCCCGAGGGATGAGGGCCTCGTAAAGACGCGAGGCGTGACCTCCACATTACGCAATAGACTAAGACGTAAGCTTAAGGTGTGACGTGAGATGACGCGTGTAGGTTTTTTTGAATTAAATTTCGATAAGAATTGAAAAAAAATCGATGCAAAATAGTTTTTTAACTTTATTCCTTACGTACGACACTTTTTGTAAGCCGGATATAAATTTATAAATATTTTCATATTTTGTGACACCATAAGTCGCGTCTTAGAAAACGTCATAATTCGCCATGCTTCTAAAGTGTGAGGCTTGACGATGCCACCGCGCCACGTCTCACGCTATTTATAACCTTCTCTCAAACTTCAAAAATGACTATCATTCAACCACTCAAATTATTTAAATATCTTTTTAGACTCGTTTCATAATTATTGTTAATGTTTTCTTTTCAAGTTGTCATAAATTAATTGCTTACTTTCAAATATGGTTAAGGAATTTAAATTAAGTTTACAATAGGGATGAGCACAGTATCAACTTAGTACCGAACTCGTACCGAATTGGTGGTACCGTATTTTTCCCGAGCATGGAACGGGTGTACTGGTACCGTACCGAACGGGATTCAGGTATCAAAACCAGAACCGGTAGTTGGTACCAAGAAATCGTTACCTATCCAGTAATCCCGTTTTTTGTTAGATCAAAAACAAAATTATAGATTTCATGCTAGTCTAGTGATTTCGATCTTAAAGTAACATGCCCCGGATCCATATTCCGCTGCGACCCATTTTGGGGGTGTTACATTAACTGTTATAATAATCACCTTTACTATAAAGACAGTGTCCGAGTCCAATGTAGCAGGATGATGTGATAAATTCAATGAAGCAAAGTTTAACACTGAATCAGGAGCATAATCAATAAATTACCTAATGAAGAGTAACAACATGATCATTATCATGGCGCCTAACATGAAAGTTTTCTGATTCCCTTTCAGATATGAAATCTATAAATTCTTTAAGTGCATTAACACACCCTTTTTCTTATGTGGTTTTATCGTTCGCGTGTATATCAAAGTTGTATGATCATAGAAATTCAGGGACATGATCCAATAGATATTGGAAACCTGCATAAACAGTAAAAAAATTTGTATATATACAATTGTCTTTTATGTTAATCTGTATTTTAAGACTAAAGACGAACGTACCGATCTAAGATTGTGTACTCCATTCAGTAACTTCCCTACGTCATTTTCAACAGCTTGTTACTCAAGAAGATTAAAACTTTACATTCCAATAAATAAAAATCGTTACCTCTAGTTTCCAGCTTCATGGGTGTTTGTCATAGAGTGTTTAGTTTCGCACCTTTGTATGAGCTCTAGTTGCAGCTCTGTGGGCATTTCACACAGTGGCCCAACTCAAATAACTTAATCAGGAATAAAATAGGATCTGGTAAATGAGTCAAACGATCAATCTCATAATCGTCCTCTTCAGCCCCTTTTTACTGTCATTTTTTTTGACGTGCTGAAGGTGTCTCCACTGGTTCTATCCTTCCTCCTGCTGAACAATTATTCTTCTTAATTAGGATCTGTAAACATTAGATATATATAGTCAGATAGACAGTAGATATATATAGCAGGTTATCTTTATCTCTTAACAGGTCAAAGAGATCGAAACTGACCAAAGGTATAATTTTAATGCATAGTGCTCGAATGTAACAAATATTACTGTAAAAAAACCGGTGTTTAAACATAGTAACTCTACACGTGGTGGTTCTGCATTATTTTACTCAACAGTTGGCTAACCTGACATCCTCGTTGAGTAATACCAAACACCCCTTTATTGTCCATAATGCTTTAAAATTGTTCTACTTATTTCTATTAACATATCTTAGTAAGCAAATCGAAACACAATTTACTGAAGTGCTTATATCTAAGCGGCTTATAAGGGCTGATTTATAAGCATAAAAATAAGCAATGCCAAACACCCTCTAAAAAACAAAGTAAATAAGCAGATAAGCACTTAGAAAAGTAATTCAAAAACACCCAACGAATACAACAGATAGAAAGCATAAAAGTGAAACATAAGATTAAGAAACATTGATGGCTGCAACAACTTTTCATATCGCGTCATAGTAAGGAGTTCCAATTTTCTTCAATTCAGGGTCCCTGTTCAAGAATTTAAAAAAGATTACACTGATAAGAAAAAAATCCAACAAAATGTCCAAACAAAAACCATATTCAAATCAAACCTTGCTATATTAACTCCAGTTTATTGGATTGATGCGCATCACCTGTTAAAAACGTTCCTGTGATTCTGACTTTCTTCAAAGCAACCCCGTTTTCTTATCTTTTTTAGACTACCAACAAACCCGACCACAAAAAGCTGCAAGTTAATATCAAAAGCAATAGACCTTCACCTGTAATATCACTCAAATCTTTTTCAAACATACAAAATTGATATAGATAGTGGGGCGGTGGAACCACTGCGTGTGTGTGTGTGTGTGTGCGGCTGATAAATTTTCGTGGGAAACCATTGTGTATGTGTTTTGGGGAGGTGGAAGAGGGTTTATCAGTTATAGAAAAATGACAAGGTCTGGAAGTTTCATGAGAAGAGCGTTTGATAAAGATTTGTTATATTTATTTTGGGCTTGATCTCTCTTTTTTTGGCAGACAATTTTTGAATAGCCCATGGTAAAATGACGTAGTTTTATTCCATCTATAGTATATGTATATAACAAGTTGGCAGACTGTCCGTGCGTTGCGGCGGGGCTAACTTAGTCTCAAATGGTATTTAGCTAAACAATTGTCAATCAGAATATATGTAACACTTTTTAATCTTATTTATAAATTTCTAAAATCCATAGTTTATGATAAAGCAAAGCATGAGGATGTAATTCTGAAACAAACTTGTAGCAAAATAGCAATTAAACGCTTATGGATAGAAAAAGCAAATGGCGGTTGGGCCCAAATTATGTCAACCAAACAATTAGACAAAATTAAAGCCATATATAAACAATTTCTAGATGTCATATCAGTTAAGGAATCCAACATAAGTATTTGACTTTACCATTGCTCTATTCCGGGATGACATAATTGACATAACTTCTGATCAAATTCAAATAGCATTACACCATTACTTCAATTAAAGTCCAGTTCCAGATCTTGCGGTCCAGTGAAATGTTCAGTTGAAGTTTCGTCCTAGCGAATACACCAATATTATGAAAACATAATCAGAAGGTAAAATAAGGTTGATGTTATATAAACTAAGCCATCCAGAACCTATTCACATGTTCAAACTGAATATAGCAAATTCTGGTCAATGTTATTAAATTTAAGGACAACAAACCTGAGGTACATAAAGAATTACCAATGATATAATTAAGAACTGACCCAAACTTATTTGGCTTAATAATGTTTGCAAGTGAACCATTCTCGACGTACCTGAGGTCAAAAAATACCATCCATCAAACAATACCTTTTAAAGTTGTTATCTTTGGGGCACTCATAAACATATCTATTACAAACTACTATACTTACTCAAGAATTATATGAAGATGTGGCTTTGTCTTTAAGGATCCAAAATATTGATTTAACTAATATCATTTATAGATGTTTCCTTGTAATGAGCTTAATGTTGCAGAACATCAGGTCCAAGTAGTAGTTACCCACATGACATTTAAGCATAAATATTGATTATTATATGTGTGCAGTACCGCAAATGACGTAAAGCAATGATCTTTACCTATTTCGCGCTGGCCATTTTCAGAGATGTCCCTCACATGAACCACATTACTATTCAAACAACACATATGTCAGAGGTTAGTTCACAGAAAAATGTCATTAATGTATGTAGAAAAGGTCCTAAACTCATAAATATCAATGAATCAAATAATATTGAACTCACATTCTAGTTTGAACCGTAAGATCCTCTCTAATAGTGCCGCATTCAGAAGTGAATTTGTTGCCCCAATTAGCTTATGTGCTGATGCAACAACACCTACTCCCTCTCAAGCCTACTAAAAGACGGTATTATCGGTAAGATTATATTCAGAACAATAACCTAAACTTGTTTTGTTAAAAGAAACATTACCATGTATCCTGTTGACTTGTCACGACTTCCGCTGGTTGTACGGACACAACACCTGAATTTGTGTTTGTTTTCATCCTCCTAATGATCAAATAAAAGACGGACTGCAATAAAAGAAAATGAATGGAACTATAAATGACTAAAGATAAAGACTCAAGATGTCTCAATGTAGCAGGTGAGGGAGAACAAACACATTAGTATAATAGTAATGAATTGACGAAGTGTATTTGTAACGCATACGAAAGAAAATGAAAGAATAGTTTGCAGATAACAGAAAGTACAGAAATAAATGGAGTACTTACCTTTTTCATGTTGGGGAAACCAGGAGGTTGGTTTATGAAGACTGTGTGACGGATCATCCGTCGTTACGTATTCTACTTGAATGACGCACTTTAGATACTGTTACCTCTAGCGTCTTACTTTTCTGTTCCAAAATCAAACAACTTAGCAGCCAACATTTAAGAAAAAATTCAGCATATTGAAATCGTTGTATAGAAATTACCTTTTTCTTGGAAATCATCTTCCCAACCGTAAAGGTTCCTTGAGAATAAGAATCTCAAACTGACATTTTAGAGTTTGACGATTTCGTTCAAGTGGAAGAACTTACATCAATGTGGTTGTGGTTAACGACACATTATTCTTCTTGTGTTGTGATTTTGAGGAATGTTGCACTCTTGACATTCTCAGTATATGCTTCTTTTCGTACCAAAACTTCCAACAGAACTACTACTTTCTTCAAAAAGATAATTTCCATGGATTTATATCACTCATTTATGGTCTTCAATTTGTAGGTCATGCCCGTTTCTACCAATATCAGCACACATTCATTACTTATACGATAAATCTCGTATACGTATATGATCATATCATATAGATTATAGCACACACAATAACCAAAATGCATTTGCACAGATCACAACAGTTGAGCCTAAAGGTCAAGAAATGACCATTGGTCAAGTGAAGTTAACACTAAATGATTCACTATTTAATACCTCTTAAGTTAATCGGTGTCCCAATCTTCATCCTACCTTTATAATGTTTTGACCCTACTTTCTGTTGTGTAATTTGTAGCTTTTGAAGACGGTTAGCTCAAACACCTAAACAACAATTAAATGTTACAGATCATTCTCAATAACGCATGATTTAAAAATTGCAACAAACATAAATCTGCTATAAAATCGCACATGACATTTCAAGTATGTATTTTATATAAACCCATATAAGGATAGATAAATCAAAGATACTTAGATCGTGTCACACAACACATTCTAATTAATTTACTGGTTGTAGATATATGTCGTTGACAAAATTAAAAAGTATGAGCTAATCATCTTATTCAAGTTGGTCGTCATTTTCTTGTCTTTTTTTTCAATACTCGCTATAACTAAAGGTTCAGTTATACATATTCAAGTTCATAAACGTAAAAAAGAAAAGAAAAAATGCAATAGTTCTTAAAGCATAAAAATGCATACCTGTTCTTTATTTAGCCACCTAGGAGCCCAGCTTCGAGAAGGATCCATATCCAAGATTATCCTATAGCCAAACAAAAAGCACAATTACCGCAGGAGAATCAAATCAACAGTCTAACAAAATAATCACATACCAATAGGTCTCTTATTTGTTTGCCTGCTTTGGTATCCCTAACGGCCTAACAACACTTTCAAGTTGAGTGGTCGCCTAAAATTGCCTTTATTACCGACGGCATAGATCCTAATCTTCGGATCGGGCACACCACGGCAGTAACGTGTGTATCTATAAATCATACTATTTTAACCAAAAAACTTATCTTTTATGATTCTTATCACACAAATGTCACAAAGATTCACTCTTTGCCATAGGAAATAGCTCAAAATCAAATTGTTTGATTTAGTCCAAAAAAGGTATACTTGTATTGATAGACATGGAAGTTGGAAATTGCTTTTTGCTAATTATGATAATGAAGTAAAAATGGCATAAAGAAATGGTCAAAGATAAGTTATTAAGGTAAAAAAACCACTCTTAGCGTTTGATGGACTCTCATAGGCCAAGAAGGGAACATGTCCAAAGTAGTTGCTGGTGTTGGTACTGTGTTGTATAAAGCTGCAATAAAAGCATGAAAATAACACAAATATCTTTTAGGATCATCTTCAAGAAATTGTAAAAACTAAAAAGGGATACCTAATCCCTTTGTTTTTTGACACTTTCAAACCATCTTTATGTATATGTTCTTGAAAGTGTATTTGGTAAAAAATAAAAAAAGCTTTAGCATATTTCACAAAAAAAATAAAGAGAAGTTAAATACTCGTCTAATCGCCTCAATCTTTTCTTGCTTCGTAGCTTCCCTCGCCATTTCTCGTATTTCCACTATCCTATCATCCATTTCCATCATTTCGAACTAAGTTTCCATTACATTAAATTCCGCCAACTCGTTTCGCTTAACGCCTAAATCTAAACCCCTCGGTTTTTCCTCACTTTCGTCGAAAATCAAAACAGCACAAACAGTCTGAAACACAAAGGCCTCAATCAAATAAAACTCAATTTTCAAAAAAGACTTATTTTCAAAATTCTTGAAAAAAGGACCGTTTCCAAACCCACCAATTCCCATATCTGAAAAGTTGTTTTCTTCATCTAGCTGTAACATTTCTCATTTTCATTGTACGACTCTATTAATGATCACAATTTATTTTAGTCCGATATGCGTTTACTTTTAATTTTGACTTTTAAGCTAAATCGCATAGAGTAGAAATAATCATTTAACGCAAACGGTCACCAAATAAAATCAAGGTTTTCGTCAAGCAAGTGTCAAGTAATTATTAGGAAGATAATTATTGAAATTGCTCATTTTATTTTTATTGGTCACGTAGATGACTTACGTTTCACAATAAAATACACTTAGACACACCACGGAAATACCTAGACTTACCTAGACTCAAACCAATACCCACTTTTAATGCCTAAACACAAAATTTAATCAAATCTTGTGTTATTACCCAAAGTTAGCCGAGTATGGGTAGGAAAACCCATAAAAAAAATCGTCCTTGGTGTTTACTAGCTAAATAAATCTCCTAAAGATCCTCACAAGTACTTGTACATTCTAGTTCTCATTAATACTTGTCCTAATGGTCTCCTACTAGTCTTTTACACATTGGTTAAGAACCATTTTTCCTCTTGATTCCTTTTGTGCCGCGGTTAACCAAGAACAAACCACAAATCCTTGGGATTTCCTAAATCTAGCTAGAACTTGTACACTATGCAAGTAATTAAAGAGTGTACTTAGGAGTATTACAAATACCATGGGTAATTAACTAGAAAACCTCTAAACCACCAAGTTAGGGCTCGTATGGTTTGGTTAAGGACCAAGGAAAGCTAACTAGTCACTAAGTCTATAAATACCCATATACATTTGACACTTGAACACTTCTAAAACTCTAAAACCACTATCACTAAGCTAAACCTTTCTCAATTATCCTCACACCTTCGAATCTCACGCAACCAAGCCCATACACAAGCCACATTTCCCTCTAAGTGTTCAAGAGATACTAAATACTCGTGTAAGAGCCTAAGGATTTGGGTTTACAAGCTTTGGAGCTTAAAGTATACACGGTTGGGTGTATACGACTTGGGTTTACTTCGCAATCCACGTACTAATAACCTTAGGACCCTTGTAAGTCACAACTAAGCCTTTATGCCATTTTTCACTTCTTTACTTTCATAATATAGCCAATATGTCGCGTAACTCTGAGTTGTATAACATATGAGAACGTGAACATGCATGGTTCGACCCATGCATGGTTCACGCCCCAATCTTAAACATATACTATGCCTTGTGTGGTGCTAACATGAAAGAACCACGGTCTAATATCGAGCAAGAGCTTAAAAGTTTCATAGAAACCTACAAATATGAGCCAAGGTGTTCATGAGGTCGTTCTTGATAAAAACACGAATCCTATACGTAAACTTTCAATGTAAACGAAACCTTTGGCTTAAGGAACCCGTAAAATAGCTTATTAATCGAATGAATGTAATAAGTTATAGTTAAGAAGTGTAAAATGAGACGGTTAAAAATCCTAAGAACGAACTAGTGAACCAAGGGAGCTTGCGGGTTACTTGGGGGCTTGGCAGCCCAGTGCGAGAGCCCAACATCCCATTTCCTTTGAATTTTTAGCTTAATGATAAGCACTCCAAGCTTATTTAGAGGTCTATAAGGCTTATTTGATTCACATGGATCTTGTCATGTCGTGACAAGCCCCAACCGAACCCTTAATGGACTCACTAGCATATTAACGAGCCCTATTCGAGTGATAAGCTCACAATAAGCTCAAAGCAGCTTATTGATGAACTATCATAAGCTAGATGGAGTTAATGGACCCATATATAGTTAACAGACCTTAATGGATCAAATCGAAACCTTTAAAATCCATTCGGACCCTTAATGGACCCAACAGCCCATTAACGAGAGCTTATTAGCTTATTTGGATAAGCTAGACCAAAAACAGATTTAATAAGCTTAAAAAAGGTAGAAAATAAGCTAGGAATGCTAAGTGGACCTTTGTATTCAATTCGGGTTGAGATATTGGGCTCACGAGCCCAATAAGCTCGAAAAAGGCCAAAATAAGCTCTCCCGAGCTTATTTCCAACTTAACAGACTTGAATAAGCTTAATGGAGGCATTTGTGCTTTTTAAAACTTAAATGGACCCTTAGAACACTTAATGGACTTTAATGGGCCCAATAAGGCCCATTAAGCCAAAATAAGCTCGTTAAAGCTTATTTATAAGCTAGGGCAGCTTATATGGCTTATTTGGACTTAATTAAACATAATGCCACTTGTTGGGATTTAATTGGAGTAAAAATGTAATTTTTACAAAGTCGGAGGACTAAAAGTGCCAATTTATAAACTTAAGGGTCAAAACAGTCATTTATTAAATTTAACAAGTCCAGGGACTTTTTCTGTCAATTATGGAAACTAGGGGGCTGTTTCAAACCTATAAGGACCTAAAGTGTAACTTTGTAAGTTAAAGGACTAAAAGTGTAATTATTGAAACTTGAGGGTTTAAAATGTAAATATGGTATAATTCCTACCTTAGGGGCTGTTTTGTAAATTATAAGAAACCTAAGGGTATTTTGTGAACGAAGGTGGAATATTTAAACACTTAACGAATCAAGCGAATTATAATATATTCGGATATTATTCGGTTTTGAATAACGGATTAATAAAGAAAAACATTTATTAACAAAATATATACGTTTCCCAAGAGTCATCATGAATTTCAAATACAATAATCATGTGCACCACCACACAAGTGAAAACAGTACCACCACACAAGTGATAATAATATATATAATATATATACTATTAAACTAGCAACATATTCGTAGTTTATACATTGAGTCTTAAGCCTAACTTGTAGTTAAGAACAGGCATATTTACTTAGGTATTTTGACGGTGTGAGTCATTGCTTACTTGGATATCTTAATATCATTCAAGCGACTATTCAATCAGGTGAGTTAATAGCCTCCATGTTTTAACAATTATTTAATGATTTACATCTTTGGGTGAGAAATGCTTGTTTTAAAAATTGGAAGCAAGTGTATATTTTTATACAATATGATTAGTGTTTGCCTAAGTAGCGCTAACCACTGAGCCATTTATCATGAACTGGTCATTACTGTGGATTGTGAGCGCGAATGTTATAGATAGATCTATTTGGGATTGACAATCCCCATTCGGGTGATTAGCTGTCACCGGGAAAGAATGCATACCATGTCGGATTTGGGATGTTGTGGGTTAGAACATCATTCACGGGCATTCATTGGCAATTTATTGCATTCATACATGTCGAGCTTCAGTGTCATGATATTATGAAAACGTAATTACTTTTTATGATGTTTGCATCTGTTGCTTAATCATACACTTAGAAATCTTGCGGTCCTACTATTGATTTACATAAACCTATGAATTCACTAACTTTATGTTGACTTTTTAAGCATGTTTTTCTCAGGGCAATAAGGCACGAGGTGCCCAGATACATTGGGCGTCACTCTTTGGAGAGAGTCAATACTAAAGATTTGGGTTGTATTACATTTTGGGAACATTTGTTATAAACTGAAATCTTTACTTATTTTGTCGAACAATTTGAAGCCATGAGCTTATGTAATGAACAAGTATTTTGTTAAATCCAATGTATCTTTTTAAAACGACACGTTTAGTGGTCGTTCTCATATCTTGTGCTATTGATCTATTATGAAGTAACACCCTCAGATATTCAACATTCCGCTGCAACCCAGATTTGGGGGTGTTATAGATTGGTATCTAGAGCCAAGGTTATAGAGAACCAGGTCAAAAGTTTTGTTTGGACTATAACCATTTTCAAACACTGCATTCACAAA
>BQNB010007972.1:0-91692 GCA_026074375.1 Tanacetum coccineum | reverse complement strand
TTCGAAATTTCCTTATTCAAAGCTGTTATTTGTTTACCTAAGCTTAAGTGAAGTGCATTTATCTTTTTAGTAAGATACTGCTCTTGATAAACAGACTGTTGTTAACACCTTTCAAGTTTGTCATATTTTTCTTGACTGATTTCAAAACATTTTTCTTGATTTTTATATCTAGCAAGCTTAGTGGTCAATTTAGCATTTGTTTCTCTCATTTTGCAATTGACCATGTTGACTTTCTCAACTTCTGCAACTAAATTAAGCAATGATGATTCTTGGTACACACGTGTTTCCTCAACAGTTACAGGATGTTGTACTACTGTTCTCTTACCTTGTTCCACACTAGAGACCTTAGAGATGACATTACTATCATTCTGTGGTACTTGGTGTGGTTTAGGAATGGGCTTGAGTAGCTCAGTATATTGCTCCTCTTGAGTAAACATATTAAATATCTCATCATTATAGCACTTGTCATGAAGTTGTACCTCAACTGATCCATCTGAGTCATAAACAGGAGCTTTGTCAGTCTGAGTACCCCATCGATGCTTGCTACAGATTAGCCATCAAAATGCAGTTTGTATTGACTTCCTCAATCTCATTCAGATCCGATGTAGTAGCCATCAAGTCAAACTCCTCAGCTTGTAGTTGGATTCTTGCTTCTTCCTTTTGAGCAATCAGCAACTGAGTCTGAAGATAAGCTGCATCCCTTCTCCTTAGTCTGACTGTGCAATTCCTAGTGAGATGACCCAATCCTCTGCAGTTGTAGCACCTTATCTGATTACCATTGTTCCTATTTTCATTACCCTCAGCCCGTGATGCTACAACATTACCATTTCGATTTTGATGAGCTATACCCAGAACAACAATTACCACATTCTGATTTCCAATATTCTAAACACCCGGATTCTGAACTGCATTCTGAACAACCTGATTCCCTACATTCTACCCAACATACTGTCTAAACTGATTTCCCCTATTTCCTCTAACCATCTGCATTTGATTATCTTGACGTAAATTCATACCTGGCTGAACAATTTGCCTATTATGAGGGTTGGATGAAATTCTATGGTTGTTGTTGGTTGGTGTAGAGTAGTTTAGTTTGAATGCCTTAGCCATTAAAGCAAGTGCCGTGTTTATTGCAGCTGTAGGGTCTATAATGTCTTCGAGATTTGGCATAGGTTGTTGCATGTAGTTCTGATTGAATGATGGTTGTGGGATATAGTTGTTGTTGTTGGGAAGTGGTTGTTGTATGTAGGTACTAGATGATGGTAGATCAGGGTAAAACACTGGATACTTGAAGGAATTGTTTGAATTGGCCATGCGTGCTAAAGGATCTTGTGTTTTTGCAAGTCGTTCAGGTCTTAGGTTCATCTTACCTATTTGATTGTACTTAAACGACATACAACGGAGTGTAATCGCTATATCAAGTCCTTTGTTTGATGATCCAATGGTAACATCCGACTCCATTCTGGTTTAAGTGTGTTTAGAACTATGATTTCTGACAATTCTTTTCTGGAAAGTGTTTATTTCTCTTGAAATCATTCATCAGTTTTGAGAAACGATGATAGTAAGACTCAATCGATTCCCTATTAGTGGAAGTAAACCTTTCCCACTCATTAAACAACTAAGCTTTCTTCTCTTGAATTCCAATGTTAGAACCTTCATTCATCTGCTGAACACGTAACCAGATTTCATGAGCAGTTTCACAACTATCAACAACAGCATAAATGTCTTCAAGAAGACCGAGAAGAATGGTTTGAATTGCTTGATCATCAGCTTCCATTTGCTTAATTTTTGCGTCCGTAAGTTTATCATCAGTTTGTTCATGAAACATTTCAGGAACAGGAACTTGTACGGTTTTTTTTTTTTTTTTTTTTTTTTTTTTTTTTTTTTTTTTTTTTTTTTTTTTTTTTTTTTTTTTTTTTTTTTTTTTTTTTTTTTTTTTTTTTTTTTCTAATCAACCTGTTCAGGAATCATTCTTCTGACATATAAACCATTCATAATAGAGTTGTAGATTAACCTTTCCAATTTGGTCCAGCTCTTAGCTAACGGAGAAGACGTTGCCGACCATGGAACATAGTTCTCTTTGTTAAGCATAGGAGGGCGGTTTTTGGAACCGGGTGCATAAATGTCTTGTTGTGTCGACATTCTTAAAGTGATGTGAAATGATAAGTATGGATCGTTTAAGTGATTGTGATTATGATTTGCTTTTGATTGAAGTTGAATTGATTAAGTCCTTGTGATTGTTTGTTGTTATGGTTCAAGTTGTTTTGATTAGACAGTGAGTAATAGATTCCCAAATTTAGTCACATACCACCTGATACACAAATTTTTTTCTGGGAAATTAGGTTTTCAAAACAAGGGTTTTTAGTGGCACAACTCGCTACTTTGAGAAAAATTGGGCAGCATAACAACTAGCAAGATCTTGAGAATTTTTCTTCAAATAAACTTGTAACTCGCTAGACCAACTCGCTGTGCTAACTCGCTACACCAACTCGCTGTGCTAACTCGCTACACCAACTCGCTGTGCTAACTCGCTTCACTAACTCGCTGCGCTAACTCTCTACGCTAACTCGCTGCTTTGCTGCCTAACTCGCTAAAGCAGTAAATGCCAAACAAAAAGGGGGGGGGGGGGGGGGGGGGCAAGTCACTTTCGAGCAAGGACAGGAGTCGTTTCATACATTTTGTCCTGTTCCACCTGTAGCAAACAAATAAACAAACTAATATCTTGATGAAACTCAACTCGCTACTAAGAAACTCCCATAACTCGCTACTTAGAAAAAGTTTAAGACACTTTCGAAAAAGCTCAAAAAGCACAATAAGATGATGAAATAAGCTGTAGGACTTCAAAATAAGATACTATGGCACGATTAGAACACAAAAGTACAAGACTCTTTCGAATCTAACCACAAACAAAGCACGATTCTTGATTTTCTCAAAAAGAACTTTTTTGAACCTAATAAACAAAACAAGGACGAATCTTGCACAAATAAGCTCGAACAAAGCACACAATCACAAGATAACCATAGGCTCTTGATACTACATTTTGGCTTATCACTTCACAATCACACACATAATTTACTTGAGCTTTAGAGAGAGGAAAGTTTAGAGAGAGAAGTAAACAAAAACAAAAATGGTTGAATATTAAGAAAAGAGCAACACCCTCTCTACAAGGAGGAGAGGGCTTATATAGTAACAAACATAGGCCAGTCTAGGGTTTAAGTGGGCTTTCTAGGCCGGGCTTGATATTTAACGGGCTTTAAAGCCCGTAACTAAGACCCGTTTAGTTTCTAGAATTCCCGTGAGCATACACTAGACAAATACAAGGTTTAGGAGTCTTAATGACCATCACTTCACATAGTACTCGGTCTAACATTTTCTAAGAACGCAACCAAATTGTGAGTTTCAGCAAACTTTAGGGTCGACATTATGATGGGTTTTGATGATTAAAGATGAAATTGAGTTAGGGTTTATGATTAGAGAGTATATCAAGGTGTAAAATCAATTGAATGAGTGATTGAAACCCTTAATCGAAGTATTTATGAAATCACCCTCAACAGCATTAACTTGAACTGGCAGCATTAAGTTAAGCCTAACAGTATTAACTAACCCAGCAGTAGTAAGTTATGCCTGGCAGCATTAACTTATGCCTAACAGCAGTAAGTGAATGCCTAGCAGCATAAACTAGTACTGGCAGTAGTAAGTTGAAGCTTAGCAGCATTAACTTTGAAACACCAGCATTAACTCCAATTTCATTCCAAAAAGCATTTTCATCATGAATTTTAACTCTCACAAGCTCTCTTTCTGTTTTTGATCTCACAATATCTCTCATTTCTTTTTCTCACCAATTCACTCTATCTGTTTTTATATCACACAACTCTCTTTCTATTTTTCAGCTCACTATATCTCTCATTTCTTTTTCTCACCAATTCACTCTATCTATTTTTATATCATAAATCAAGAGCCCTAACAGACAGTTTGGTACAAAATTCCATCAATTCCTTTAGTTTCATGTTGTCCTCCCCACTTCCAAGTGTGTTAACTCTTGAGAGAGGTGGATCATTGGACTGTTTAGATGCAGCCTCAAACCTAATTTGAGCTTCTACACCCCCAATATGGTATCTTGGCACCTGGGACCACTACCTGAATCAGTTCCCTGAGGAAAAGACTCATTAAGTGTTGCCATAGATTAGGTCCTATTTATGTTACCATTGTCCTGCTCTGCTACTAAGCTAGAAGCAGTAGCGGCAACCCTTTCCATTCTGTCTTCCCACTCCTTAATGACAGTCTCATAAGTTATAAGGGGAATAGGTCCACTAGACTGTATAGCTGCAGTTCCTTTTTTGGCTTTTCCTAGTTTTTTAAGTCTGTTGGGTTAAAGAATGAGGAACATTATTGGTATCAAGATAGATAGTGAAGAAGTTGTGGATGTGTATTAGGGTTCAGTGGGATTTCCTGACCCTTCATCCACATCGTAGTTGTTATGCAGCAATTTATCCAAGTTATGAAACAAGCACCGTTATAGAAATCAGCTTCATAGTAACACAATTAACCTCCCCTTAATCAAGACTTCGGAGGTTAAGTATTCTAATACTTCCAATCAAAAATTGAAATCTGCTAACATCAAATGCCTTTGTGAGTAAATCAGCAACATTGTGATCAGTGTGAATCTTGATCACTTGAATTAATCTCTTCTTATATGAATCCCTGATGAAGTGATGTCTAATCTCAATGTGCTTAGTCTTTGAATGAAACACTGGATTCTTAACTATGCAAATTGTGCTTTCGTTGTCAATGAAAATCTTGGTGTTCATAAAGTTGTATCCATATTTAAGTGAAGTGATTTTTGGATTCCATAACGACATGCTATGGCAATTAGCACAAACAACATACTCTGCTTCAGTAGTTATTATCAACTATAGTCTGGTTGGGGAGGGGGGCGGGAAGGGGGGGGGGGAGGGGTGGGCCATGAAATCAATTCTTTCTTCCAAGAAATCGACAACCTCTTGTTGTGGATTTCTTGTCTAAGCTAACACCAGCATAATCACTATCATAAAAAGCCTCCAAGTCAAATGGTGAATCTCTAGGATACCAAAGGCCCAATTTAGGATGACATTTTAAGTATCTAAAGATTCTCTTCACAACATAAAGATGTGAAGTTTTTTTGGTGAAACATAGAACTTTCTTTGCATAAGCTCCAACAGCAAACATTATGTCATGTCTAGAAGTTGTTAGGTACATCAATGATCTAATCATTGATCTGTATAAATGAACATCCACATCTTCAACTTCTTCATCCTTGAGTAATGTTTTGTTAGTCTCCATGGAAGTGCTTGCTGTCTTTACAGTGGCAAAATCAAATTTCTTCAAAACATCAGTCACATATTTGTCTTGACTAATGAAGATTCCATCATCTTTTTGTTTTACCTGCAACCCTACGAAGAAAGTGAGCTCTCCCATAAAACTCATCTGGAATCTCTTATGCATCATTTGTTCAAACTCAGTACATAAAGACTTTTTAGTAGACCCAAAGATGATGTCATCTACATATACCTGCACTAACATGATATTACCTTTGTCCAATCTGATAAGCAAAGTCTTGTCTATAGTCCCTCTTCTAAATCTATTTTCTAATAAATAGGTAGATAAGGTCTCATACCAAGCTCTAGGAGCTTGATGTAAACCATATAAAGCCTTTTCTACCTTGTAAACTTTGTTAGGAAACTCTAGATCTTCAAACCCTAGAGGTTGGCAAACATAAACCTCTTCTTCAATTGTGCCATACAAAAATGCACTCTTCGCATCCATCTGATAAACAATGAAGTTCATGAATGAGGCATAGGTTAAGAAAAGCCTAATTGCTTCAATCCTAGCAACTGGAGCAAAAACTTCATCATAATCTATACCCTCCTCTTGAGTGTAACCCTGTGCTACTAGTCTTGCCTTGTTTCTAACTACAATACATTTATCATCTTTATTATTTCTGTACACCCATTTAGTATCAATGGCCCTCTTGCCATATGGTTACTCAACCAATGTCCAAACCTTCTGTAATTTAAACTATAGAAGCTCATCCTGCATTGCTTCTATCTATCTTGGATCTGTCAAAGCTTGAGTCACCTTTTTGGGTTCTACTTGTGATAGAAAACAAGCAAACAAACAATTCTAAAAATCTTTATGATTAATTTGCTGTTGCACTAAACTAAACATGCCATGTTCAGTCACACTCTTTGTCATCCTTCTGGTTTGAGGTGCTGACTGTATATCTCCAATGATTTGTTCAAGTGGATGATCCTTGTAAATTCTGGTAGTTGGAGTAGGACTGATAAGGATATGTGTATCCAAATTAGTCATGTCGGCCTCTGCATCAACATCTGAATAGACAATTTCTTCCAAATTAGGCATATTTAAATCATCAACACATCCATAGACTATATTCTCATCAACAACATTATCTTCTATGTTAGCAGTATTAACAGTTGAACTAACAATATTAATATTGTTAGTACTGTTA
Source organism: Tanacetum coccineum (assembly GCA_026074375.1). Lineage (NCBI taxonomy): Eukaryota > Viridiplantae > Streptophyta > Magnoliopsida > Asterales > Asteraceae > Tanacetum > Tanacetum coccineum. The sequence continues at coordinate 85,184 of BQNB010007972.1, read as the reverse complement.
ACACTTTCATCCTGCTTTTGATTAACTCTTAGCTCCTCTGTATTTGGCACCTCACTATCTTTATTCTCTAGATGTTCAGCATCCTTCTTTTCCTCCTCTAAAGGAAACAAATCCACCATCAATTTCTTCATAATCTAAGAGGTAGGACTTTTGCTGGATCCTCAGTAGTTTTGTTTTTAACATCATCAACAACCTTATCCTCTGAGCTCTTAAGACTTGTAGAGATAGGTGAATCAGGATTCCATAATAGTAACAGTATATACTCATGACTAGGTATTATCTTCTTCCCAGCTTGACCTGCATCTATAATTTCTTTGGTACATGCATTACTATTAGTTTGATTCCCTGCAAAAATTGGCTTATAATTCATAGATTTTGTCCGTGTATCAATATCAAAAAGCCATTATGGTCCACTCCTTGCAACATTAGGTTTATTTTTAATAAAAGTAATGTGCGAAGGTTCTCCTCTACTATCCTGGTTCTACTATAAATACTCTAATATGCTTTAATATTACAGGAGTACACAACAAGATTCCCTAATCAAAGACTTTCATCAAACTTACCTAGATGATCTAAGGTGTTAAGAATAGTAATAGGACACCCAAATAGTCTCATAAAGCTTATTACTGGTGGTCTACCATTAAGAAGTTTCATAAGGGGTCTTGTTGTGAGGCTTAATTTCTGATATACTATATTTTGTACATTACAAAGCAGTATAACTGCATCAGCCCAAGTATATGTTTGTAGGTAACTTTAAATAATAGCATAGTCCCTAGCACGCTCTATTATTGTCTAATTTTTCCTTTCAGCTACTCTATTTTGTTGTGGAATCCTAGCAACACTAAATTCTCTCTTAATCCCTTTCATCTCACAGAACTAATTCAGTTCTTATTCTTAAATACAGTTCCATTGTCACATCTAATTATTCTGACTTTGTGATTTATTTGATTTTCTATTCCTATTATAAAAGCCTTAAGGATTCCACTGGTCTCATCCTTAGTTGCTAAAAAGAAAACCTAACAAAATCTAATAAAGTCATCTGTGACAACTAGGCAGTGCATATTTTTCATTATACTCTTTATAAAAGTTGGTCCAAATAAAAATCCAGGGCGAACTTTGTAATGGTGGTGCATTGAGCTCACAGTTTTGGTCTTACAAGAGGCTTTATGTTTCTTTCTGACAAGCAACACATGTATGATCATTTTCAAAAATCTTTAAAGGTAAACCTCTTACAAGATTTCCACTCACAAGTTTGTTTATAGTTTTGAAATTTATATGCCCCAGCCTCATATGCCAAAGGTTAGACTCATCTAATACGGCATTTGCAAAGAGACAAGTTAGACCTCCTTGAGGAACAACATTCCTTAAATCAACATTGTACATGTTATTCTTTCTAGGAACTTTAAGCAATACATGATTTTCATCAGTTAACTTAAAGTCAGAAGACAAATGCAACACATTCCGTGTCAGTAAAAAGGCATTGTTCTTCTTGTCACACCATTTGTGAGACAATAAAAAGGTTAAAACTTAGTTCCTTAACCAAAGTTACACATCTTCAAACTCTCCCAAATTTTCCTGTCCCTGATTTTACCTTTTCTAGTAATCTTACCTCTTTGGAAGTTTTCACCAAGGGCAACAATCCACCATCAATGTCTTACATTATTAGTGAGGTGGATTATTCCAGTCATGTGCCTAGACCATCCACTGTCAATGACTCCTTTTCCTGCAACTCTAGCTGTGGATTACCCTACACAAAAAGTAAGAAAATCAGGCTCTCTGGGGGACCCAAGCCATTATAGACTTGGATCTTCCTTGTGCATCAACATAGTCAAATCTTTTAAAGGACATTGATGCACCATTATTTCTGGAGACATGGTCTAAAACTTTGTGTTTTGGTCTCCATAACAAAACATGCTGAGGCCTTAACAGCATTATCCTCATTTCGCTTATTATCACTTACTACTGCTTTTGTCCCAACAGTAGTTGTTAGGAATTATTGTAAACAAACTTAAGTCTGGTAGTTATAGAGTTAAGTCTGGTAGACATAGTTAAGTCTGCCAGTACTAAGTTAAGTCTGTCAGTACTATAGTTAGTATTGGCCTTGCCTAGTTAAGTCTATTTGTGTAACAAAATAGTTATAATAGTTATCTTAGAGATATCTTAGGAGATATCTTAGGAAAGGTTATGCATTATCCTTCACTATGTTTGTAAAGGCCCATTAGGGTTTCCTTGGTGTATAAAAGGAACCCTACGGCATAGTGTTTGATATAGAACCCTAATAGAAATCAATAGAAAATAGCAAAGTTTTACATTGTGTTCTTCTTAGTACTTGTGTTAAGATTCCGCATTAGCACATAGTATTCATAGTTATTGTCTCTCATATAGTTGATTTGGATTTATTCAAGTTAGCTATTATCTTACAAAAGGCTAAACAGATCCAAGACTTTGGACCTACAAGTGGTATCAGAGCACAAACAATCACTTTCAGTATCTAGAAAAATGTCTCAAACTGCTTAATGATGATTTCTCTCAACATTTAGTGATGATGAAAGTACTTCCACATGAAGTGCATCAGGATATTGGTTCTTGTAACCAATAAACCAAAACAGCAACAACAACAACTCATTCCTACAACAACCACTATCTCAAATATCAAACTCCTAATTCTGAAGAAGGAGGAGTATGATATATTGGCCATGGAGATGGAGCATTACCTTGAATTTATTGACAATGATGTTTTTAGAAGGATAATTCAGAATGGATTGGAAATTCTAAGAAGAGGAATCTGCAAATGGAAAAGATGGTGTTGTTAGAAATACTTCACCAGTATATGTTGTAGAAAATTCATGTTGTTGAAAAGGAAAGAAGGCGAAGAACCATCTTACTTATGCATTCCAAGGAACATTGAGTGATTTCATGAAATGGATGATGCAAAAAAAGAAATTTGGGAAGCCATAAAGATAGGTTTGGGGTAATGCAAATTCAAAGAAGTCAGAGGAAAGAAAGTATTTTAAAATAGCTTGGAAGCAGTTACTCATTATAGTTCCAGAGGGTTAAAAAGGGATATGACAGGTTCCAACAACTACTCTCACAGTTGGAAGCCCATGGTGCTGAAGTATCAACTGAGGATGCAAATCACAAGTTTCTCAGATCTTTGCCCCTAGCTTGGTCAAATCTGGCAATGACAATGAGAACCAAACCAGATGTTGACACTTTGTCCATTGATGACTTGTATAATAACCTTAGGGTTTTTGAGCAAGAACTCACAAGTACCTCGAAATCATCTGCAAGTGCTCAAAACGTTGCTTTTGTTTCACACAGCAAGAGCAGCACTAACAAGGTTAAGTCTGGTCATACTGGTGCCTACAGTACTTATACTCCTACTTCTTCAAACAATATTCAAGAAAGAGAAGTTCCTGCTGGTTTTGCTGATGAAGTTATTTATTCACTCTAAACAATATGAAGATTTGGACTTGCTTCATGAAGACCTGGAATAGATTGATGATATAGACATTGAAGAGATGGACATAAACTGGCAGATAGCAATGATTACTATTTGAATGAAGAAGTTTTATAAGAAGACTGGAAGGAGAGTCAGGATTGATGGAAACAAACCTGTTGGTTTTGACAAAAAGAAGCTTGAATGTTTCAAATGTCACAACACTGGTCATTTTGCTAGAGAATGCCCATCCAAGGGGACAAATGATGGAAAGAAGAGAGACTCTTTTTATCAAGATCAAGGAGCTGGAAAGAAAGAGCAGAATCAGAACTGTTTGCTGACTATGGATGATGGTGTTGTCAATTGGGGAGAACATACAGTAGAGGAAGAAGAGAAAAATCATACACTCATGGCAATCAGCTCAAGTACTGAGTTCTAAAACTTACATTGATTCATATAATAAGCTTAAAACACTGTGTGATGAACAAATGAATCAGTTAGGTGAACAAGAAGCAAAAATACTTGCCTATACTCTAGCTGTTAAGAAATTAGAAGCTCAAATTGTTACTTTTCAAAAGCAGCAATTATCTCTAAATGAACAGCTTACATTTCAAGCAAATGAAATATATGCAAAAGATGAAAAGCTTAAAAGATATAGGAGAATAGGAATGAAAGCTGTAAAAGAAAAGGAACAATTGAAGAAAACAGTAGATTCATGGAAAAATTCTTCTAAAAACCTTTGGAAATTAGTTGATTCAGGTATGACTTCAAATAGTAAGGTTGGCTTAGGATATGAAATACAATCAAACAAAGAGGTTTTAAGCTATGAGGAAGAAATGAATCGTACTGTGTTTAAATGTACACAAGAAGATTTTCTTAACAAACCTTTATACAGTAGATTTTCAAAGACTGATAATTTCAAAGGAGTTCCACATCCATTAACTGGAGACTATACTCCTAAACCACAAGAGGAAATTGATGATTCTTTGTATGTTTATGGTAAAAAGGGACCTCAAAAGCCTGAAATTAGTGACTCAGATGACAACTCTACTGAGCATTCTACCTGTCAATCAAATGACAGTGAAGGATCTTGTGGAAATACCTCTGAGCACTCTTCTGAGTCTGAATCAGAAAGTATAAGTGTACCAAATGAGATGTCTACGTCTAAGTCTGTAATAACTAATGAAAAAGTTGTGTCTGAATCAAAAGAAGTTGAACCTAGTTGTGCAACACACGTAAAAACTCCTAGGCAACAAATGAAAAATCAAGGGACATCTGAAGTTAAAGGAAAGAATTAGAATAAAATGATAGAGAGAGAATTAGGAGAAGGTTATTCTTTCATCAAGAAAAAGTGTTTTGTTTGTGGCAGCCTAAGTCATTTGATCAAAGATTGTGACTATTATGAAAAGAAAATGGCAAGAGAGGCTGAGTTTAAGAAACAAAGGGTTTTTAATACTGGTAACAGGGTGGCAAAACCAGTATGGACTAATGCAAACAGGGTTAATCATGCTAATCACTTTGTACCTAGACCATTACAACTGAATGCTGGTAGGCCAAATGTTAATTCTGTTAGGCCTAATGTTAATACTGGTAGGGTAAATGTTAATTCTGTTAGGCATAATGTTAATTCTGTCAGGACTCATGTTAATACTGGTAGAACTAAACAACCAGTACCTACCTGTAACTCAAAAAGTTTTAGTCCTGTAAGACCCCAGGTGAATAAGTTTAATCAAAGAAGTCATTTTTCAAAATCACATTCACCTGTGAGAAGACCCATTGTTAGAAATACAGCAAGAATGACTTATTCTCATGCTGTAAAGGGAAATTGGGGCACTGCTGTTAAGACCTCAGCAGGTTATAATTGGAGGAGACCAAGACCAAACTCCCCAAACTCCAATTGTGATAGTGGACCAACTTTTATTAGAACTGTGAATGCTAAAGGACCACAAGGCAGACCCAAGCCTGAAAAGGCCTAGGTCCCTAAGAGAAACTAATTTCTCTTTTTCATGTGCAGGATCATCCACTCAAGAACATGGAGGACAGAGGTATATTTGATAGTGGATGCTCAGGGCACATGACTGGTAACAAGGATCACCTGGATGATTTTGAAGAATACAAAGGGGGATCTGTTACCTTTGGAGGTAGCAAAGGCTACATTACTGGTAAAGGTAGGATAAGAGTTGGTAATTTAGATTTTGATAGTGTGTCTTTTGTAAAAGAACTTGGGCATTTTAATCTTTTCTCAATATCAACAAATATTGATAAGCAGCACAAAGGTTCTTTTTACCTGAGAAACTGAATGTCTTGTTGTTTCTTACCCATGACTTTAATTAAAAAATGCCTATGAAAAATTCGATACTTCTAAAAGTCCCAAGGCAACACAATATGTACAGCTTTGATATGAAGACACCTGCTCTCACAAAAGATTATGCTTGTTTGATACAAAAGTCCACAACACTGAAGAATTTAAATTATGGTAACATGAGGATATGGTCATATAAATGTTAAAAACTTAAACAAACTTGTTAAAGGGAAACCTTGTAAGAGGTCTATACCTTTCTAAGGTTTTCAAAAATGACCATACATGTGTTGCCTGCCAAAAAGGTAAACAACACAGGGCCTCCTGCAAGGCTAAATTAGAAAGAATGATAACTGAGCCATTACACACCTTGCATATGGATCTTTTTGGGCCTACTTCTATAAAGAGTATTAATCATGCAAGTTATTGCCTTGTAATTACTGATGATTGTACCAGATTTAGGTGGGTATTCTGCTTGGCTACAAACGATGAAACCAATGGCATCCTTCAGAACTTCATTAGACAAATTGAAAACCAGCTTAATTACATGGTTAAAATCATTAGATCAGATAATGGCACTGAATTTAAGAATATGGATATGCTTGAATTTTGTGGGAACAAGGGAATAAAACAAGAGTATAACAATGCCAGAACCCCACAATAGAATGGTGTTGCTGAAAGAATAAATAGGACCCTAATTGAGGCTGCTAGAACTATGCTAGCAGACTCACTTTTACCAATTACTTTTTGGGCAGAATCAGTTAGTACTGCTTGCTATATATTTAATAGGGTACGAGTGACTAAACCTCAAAACAAATCTCCTTATGAACTTTTGTTTGGCCACAAACCAATTATTAGCTACATAAGACCTTTTGGGTGCCATGTTACCATTTTAGATACTCTAAGTGTGCTTGGCAAGTTTGATGGAAAGTGTGATGAGGGTTTTTTAGTTGGTTACTCACTAAATAGCAAAGCCTTTAGGGTATATAATTTAGTAACCAAAAAGGTAGAAGTAAATCTGCATGTAAAATTTCTTGAAGAAAAACCTAATGTGAAAGGAGTAGGTTATAGATGGATGTTTAATATTGATTATCTCGTTGATTCTATGAATTATATTCATGTGTCTTTGGACAATCAATCTAACCCACATGTAGGTACTTTAGAGGTAACTAACAGTGCAAGTACTCTACAATCTCCTAATGCAAATGCCTATGAGGAAGCAGATAAGGATGAGGAGCTTATTGTTGTGCCTACAGCAATCAAGCATTCTGCAGGCAAAAGTTGGACCAAGGAAGTCTTCTACTAATTCAAAGGAAGAGAAGTTTTTGACAGAACTTCAAAACCTTCAAACACAAGAGAAGGAAGCTTTTTCTACTGGCATTTCAGAAGATACTCCTGAAATTCTAGCTTTTAGAAGAGACTTGGATCAACTTACTCAAAAGCATTTAAGGGAAGTAACTACTGATAAAGCTACCAGTACTAACTCAGTTAATTCTGGTAGTGAACCAGCTAATACTTAACCTGCTAATCAAGATGATTCAGATATGCCAGAGCTCACAATCTTTAACAAGCCTCAGAAAGGGATTTTTGATGAAGCTTCTTATGATGAAGAGGGTATGGTCCATGATTTCAACAACTTACCAACAGAAGTAGCTGTTAGTCCCATTCCTACTCTTAGGATTCACAACATTCACCCACAAAGCCAAATACTTGGTGATCCCAAGTCATCTGTGCAAACTAGAAGCAGAGTGAAGCAAACTTCTGGAGCACATGCACTTGTAATTTATGTTTAAAAGCAGCAAAGGAACAATCACAAAGATCAACAACATTGCTTGTTTGCCTGCTTCTTATCTCAGGAGGAACCTAAAAAGATTTCTGAAGCTCTTAAAGATGACAGTTGGGTTGAAGCTATGCAAGAGGAGTTGTTACAGTTTAGGCTGCAACAGGTATGGATTCTAGTAGATCTACCTCATAGAGCAAAGGTGATTGGAACAAAATGGGTATACAGAAAAAAAACAAGATGAAAGAGGAGTAGTTGTTAGAAATAAGCAAGATTAAGTGGCCCCAAGGTCACGAGACAAGAGGAGGTATGACTATGATGAGGTTTTTACTATCCTGTGGCAAGAAAGAAGGCTATCAGGTTTATTTTTAGCCTTTGCCCTCATTTATATATGGGGTTCATGGTATACCAAATGGAATGTCAAAAGTGCATTTTTGTATGGCACTAGAGAAGAAGAGGTGTATGTTTTCTCAACCTCCTAGTTTGTGATCCTGATCATCCAAGAAGGTTTTATAAGGTGTCCAAAGCTTTATATGGACTTTCATCAAGTGCCCCTAAGCTTGGTATGCAACTCATCAACATTTCTAGAGGAGCATGGATACAGACGGGTACCATTGGACAGGAACTTTATTTATAAGAAAGATAAGAATATATCATGCTGGTTTAAGTGTATGTAGATATATCAGCTTTGGCTCCTACTAAGAACAAGCTCTTGGTGTGACGAATTTGAGGCTTATGAAAAGGCAGATTTCTAATGAGTTCTATGGGTGAACCATCTTCTTCCTTGGATTAGCAAGTCAAACAAAAGACAGATGGAATTTTCATTTCCTCAAGACAAGTATGTCAGGACGAAGCGAAAAAGTTTTGACCTTGCTAGTGTGAAAACTGCAATAACCCCTATGGAGACCAAGATGGCATTGACAAAAGATGAGGAAGCTGCTGATGTAGATGTACACTTATACAGATCTATGATAGGTTCTCTCATGTATTTAAATGCCTTTAGGCCTGATATAATATTCGCAGTATGTGCTTGTTCTCATTTTCAGGTCACTCCCAAGACTTCACACCTAAATGCTGTGAAGAGAATCTTTAAGTACCTTAAGGGAAAACCCAATTTGGGCTTATGGTATCCTAGAGAATCAACTTTTGACCTGGAAGCTTTCTCAGACAGTGACTATGCTGGGGCCAATCTTGACAGGAAATCCACAACTGGTGGTTGTCAATTTCTTTGAAGCAGATTAATTTATTGGCAATGCAAGAAACAAACCATAGTGGCTACCTCTACAACAAAAGCTGAATATGTAGCTGCTGCAAGCTACTGTGGACAAGTGTTGTGGATTTCAGGAATACAATGTTGGACTAATGGTTTTCAATTTTATGAATAACCAAAAATTCACTATTTGATAATAAAAAGTACAATATGCATTGTTGGAAGAATTCCCGTGTATCACTCCAAGACAAAGCACATAGAGATCAGACACCACTTTAAATAACGAAGCTTATGAAAAGAAGCTCATTAGGGTGGAGAAAATTCACACAGACTTCAATGTAGCTGACCTATTGACCAAAGCTTTTGATGGACCAAGGTTTCATTTCTTAGTGGTTAATATTGGTATGATAAATCCATAGCTACATTTAAGGGGAGGATTAAATGTATAGTTTGTAAATTTAGTCATACTAGATAGTAGACTTAATTATGATAGGTTATATTAATTCTAGTAGTCATAGACCTAGTAGTAATAAGTGTTTTCAAGTCATTTTGTAGTATATTTTGTGTGTGGCTTAACGTTTTCAGGTTATACTTGGATTGCATTGGAGCATGGATTAAAGTTGAACTGAAGTTGTGAAAAAGTTAATTCTGGTATTGTCAACATTAATTCTGGTAGTTTACTAGTTAATCCTGGTAAGCTTATTGTTAGTTCTGACAATAAATTGTTAATACTGGTTGACCAGATTTAAGTCTGGTAGGCCAATGTTAATCCTGGTAAGCTTATTGTTAGTTCTGACAATCAATTTTTAATACTGGTTGACCAGATTTAAGTCTGGTAGGCCAATATTAATCCTGGTAACTAGTCGTTAGTACTGTTTGGTCTCACAACTTTGACTTTTCTCTAAATATGACCGTTATAGCAAATTGCGGGGATATTTAAGCGGATAATGATACAAATTGGATATTTACTGTTTTATCTCACCTAAAATAGTTTTCTTCATTAAAAAGAGCCTATTTTCTCGGAGGGACAATTGAAATTCATTATTTTTCGCATATAAAGTCAATTAGCAGCTATAATCAGTACTAATTTACCAAAACGAGTCAAACCCAGTTGATAATCACCAACAATCACAACCTTTTTACTACAATGGCTTTCGTACCTAAGCATAATCAGGTGGGATTTCTTAAGAAACCTGAAGGAAGTGCAGGTTTTGAGCAGATAGTTGATTTTCTTAAAGGCACTCACATCAGGTATGCCTTGGAACATAATCCTACTATCTATGTTTCAGTAATCAAACAGTTTTGGCAGACTGTCACTGTCATAACACTTGATAATGGGGAACAAGAATTAAAAGCCACAATTGATACCTATGAATACACAATTTCTAAATCATCTGTTAGAAATAAACTTAAACTCGCAGATGAAAATGGTATCACTGAGTTCACTAATGCTGAAATTTTTAAGGGGATGGCTAATTTAGGGTATCCAATAGATAATACTTTTACATTTTAGAAAAAGCATTTTACCCCTAATTGGAAATTTATTGTCCACCACATTTTACATTGTATAAGTTCTAAAAGTAGGGGATGGGGTCAGTTCGGTAGCAAACTTGCTACTGCGCTAATCTGTCTATCTACTAGAAGAACTTATAATTTTTCTAAAATGATTTTTGAAGCAATGGTGGCCAATGTAATAAGTCAGAAAAAGTTTCTAATGTATCCCAGATTTTTATCAATGGTTTTGGAAGCTAAACCTGTTAACACAAATCGTTATTTAGCTTATCAATTGACTAAAAAGATTTTTGGGAACATGAACATAAGGTTTGCTTGGGTGAATAGACCATTGTTAGCTAACATGATTGCAGGACATGATGAAAACCAAGGTGAACCACAAGAAGGGCCTGTTGAATCACAACCCCCACCAAATGCATCGGTACCCTCTACCTCTCAACCTACAACTGAACCCCACCTTGATCAAGAATTAGAAACTGAACTTCATGGCTCATCATCTGATTTTGTTTACACTCCTCCTACCCTAGTTGAGACATCTTCACCTAAACTTAAATCCATATCACCTAAACCTATGAAACATACCTATGACCAACCACAACCTTCACCTGTACAACAACCAGCTTCTCCTGAACCACAACCAACATCACCTCCTAAGTCCCCACCACTTCAAGGTCCTACTTCCACTTATGCTGAGGCTACAAGAATCAATGTAGCTGATTTGCTGCACCTAGTACCTCAATTAGTTACTAGGATTGATAATTTGGAGAAAGAACTGAAGGAGAATAAACAGACCACAACTGCTGTTATAGTGAAATTGGTAAAGAAGGTCAAAAAGCTAGAAACAAGGGTTAAGTATGGGAATCTACCAAACAGGAAGATGGTTCTAAGTGACTCAGAGAGTGAAGATGCTGCTAATTCTTCCAAACAGGGGAGGAATTTAGGGGAAGAAGATGTATTTGAAACTCCTAAGGGCAAAGATTCAGGGGAGGCAGACATTAGTCCAAGTGGTTTGCAGGCTGCTGAGACCTTAGTGCAGGTGGCTTCTCAAAAGACTAAGACTTATACTAGGAGAGTTAAGTCTGGTCTCAAGAAGAAATTGGATGTTGGAGTTAGTTCTGGTGATAGAAAGTCTGCTTTTGAAAAGTTTAAGTCTGCTAGTGAGGAGATTGAGTCTGGTTTCACAAATATTAGTTCTGGTGAAGTCAGAGTCAGCCAAAGAAAAGGAAAGGAAGTACTTGAAGAACAACCTCAGCCTAAAAGATCAAAGAAACAGATTAGAGAAGAGGAAGCCAGCTTAGCAGAGATTGCAAGAATCCAAGCTCAAGAGGCAGCTGAAATTGAAAGAAAAGCTGAACTTCAAAGATTAGATGAATTGGCTGATAAAAGATTGAATGATGAGCTTGAGATGACTGAACAACAAAGAAAAAGAGCTACTGAAGTTCAACAACAAGCTCAATATTATACAGAAGAAGATTGGGATTTAATCAGAGCAAGGATGGAAGCGAGCACAGAATTGAGAAAAAGTGTTTTTGGTACTGATATTGATGCTGAGGATTATGCCAAGAAAATGGTTGAGTTAGTTGAGAAAAGAAGAAGGGAGATTAGAGAACAAAAGCTGAAAGCAAAGAAGAATAAGCCAATGACCCAAGCTGAACAGAGAAACTACATGATGAACTATGTCAGAAGTCAAGGTCATGGTTGGACAATTCCTCAACTTAAGAAGTTGTCTTTTGAGGAACTCAAGGTACAATTTGAGAGAACTATCAGAAGCATAGAAAATTTTATTCCTATGTCCCATGGAATCTGCGAACAAACTAGCAAAGAAAGTTATTGAAAACGGTCTGGTGAAACTCTTCAAGGCGCTGAGAAAAGAAGCAAAAGGTATTGATGTTGAACAGAATTCCTATACATGAATCTGCCAAGTTTGTTAAAGAAGAAAGAGAATTGAGTCAAGCAACCAGTTCAAAAATTCAGCTAGGAGAAAGTCAAAGCCTAGAACAGCGGATTGGTTTGCATACTTCAACAAACCTAATATGAGAAGTTGATATTACCTCCTCAAAGAATCTGTAATGGAAGATTCTTAACATGTGAGGTAAAGAGAATTGTCACCTCATCAGAGCAAAATCAAAGGGTATCAGTGTTTTGAGAATTTTTGGAGCAATGCTGCATAATATCTCAAGAGATGATTTAGTTGATTTGTATAAAATTATGTTGCAAAAGACTACTGCTTATGGTCCTGAAGAAGATTTGGAGAGAGCATTTGGCTAGAAAACTTAGCGCGCGTATTATATGTTGATCTCACCACAAAGTGAAGAAACCCAGATGAGTGGATAGTTTCACCTCTGCGACAATAATCCTATAGTGAGACAAACTATGAGATATTATGATTCATGTAATGATATCATTGTTTGAACTTACATAACACAACAACCATTTATATGTTGGCTGAAAGGTCATATCCCTTGTCAGAAGAGTGTGTCAAATATGCTAAGAAGAAGTTGTTTTGCCAAAAACTGAAGTTAGAAAAAGCTGGTAAAATCGATTAAGAAGAAAAGCTGGATAAGAGCTTAAGTGTATCTAATGGAGAAATTGATAAGGTGTAAGATCTAGAATTGAGATGAAAGAACAACACTTGTGGAGGCGAGTGCTTTAGCACTTATACAACTAATGGTTTCAGTTCACCAAGCCTACCCAGCAATAAGAAACTAACTCTGACGCGACAGGGGTACGCTGTTGTGGAAAAGATATTTCTCAATCCATTTTATGGTTGACAACTTGCCAATAAATCAAATGTATGGTTTTCAACTCACCATATCTGATTTGAGTGGAGAGATGCTAGCTCACCTTACAGTTTACGGATATGTGCGTACTGGCTGTGGATAAAAACCATAACGCTAGTCACCATGAGATTAATGTAGCTTATGGTAAAGACAAATGCAATCCAAATTAGATTGTTACACTTGACCCAAAAAGTGGCGATGGTAACATCACCTCACCAAGTTACTTGTAAACAAAGAAGAGTTATAGCACTCTAATGGTTAATCAATCCTCTCATGGAATTTACCTTTCTTCTCTAGGTGCCAAACAGGAATGACAAGCCCTGACAAACGGCGCTATCAGTGTAAAAGGTCGTATCACCATCCGTTCATGCTGTAATGGTTTTGCCAAAAAACATTATGTATTCAACTCACCAATGTTTTTCACGTACTGAGATGAAATGGTTTCATTCATCACCATGCGACATGCTCCTTCTTCTGGTGCCAAAGGATTGACCTTACCTCTAGAGTTAATTGTTCTAACTGGTAAAGAGAGGACAACAAATCCATTAAATTTTCAATGTTTCACCTCTCACAGGAAGTTTAACACACCTTGAGTGATGAGAAATAAGTCTGAAACTTTATGATTTGATGTACATAAAGTCATATAGTTGTTTAGTGTACTGATATAATTTTGACTGTGAAACGTTAAGAAGATTATTTGCTATCATATAGATCAAAATAGAGATGATACCAAGTGCTACCTGTTTCAAGAAAGATGCAGCAAAGCAACAAGGAGACTCTGCAAGTTGGCCAAAAACAGTTAATCAAAAAGCCAAAGAGGACTCTTTGGGCTTAATTTTTAAGCCCTTAGAGTGAATCTTTTGGCTTAAGGCTTACAAGAGCTTAAAGTCTGGCTTCTAGGCTACAAGTATAAGCAAAGAAAATGGAGTTTGAAACAAAAACAATCTAAGAAAAAGGCTAGTGAAAATGGCTGTCACAATGAGTATGCTATTTTTTAGTTTTCCTAGAAAGAAAATAGGCAAAAAGCAGGCCTCAAATTAAGCTGGTAAATAAGCTCCAAAAATAAAACCAAGTTAAAACAGATGAAAAACACCAACAAGTGAGATTGTGCACAAATTTTCATAAGCTAAAAACCATTTTAAAGGTCTGATATTTGAGATTGAAAAATGGCAGTTTTAACTTGTGAAGAACACTTATCAAATTTGACAGATTCTAAAAACACACAAATGTTATCTAAAAGCAAGCACTTTACTGCATTCAAACACTTAAAAGAACACTAAAAATACACACAAACGCTGGTTTAATCAATCTAATCAAAGAGGTACTTTGCAACTATTTTGATAACAAAGTTATGAAGCCCAATTTAGAAAAAGCTTAAATCAACTCAAAGACTAAAAAAATTCTTTAAAACAGCCTATAAACAACTTAAATAAGCTGACCAAAAGTGGCCAAGTGACCCAAAGGTATTTTAAACCCCTTTTGACCCACTTTGGGTCCTTATGCCAAACACCCCTTTAAGGTGTGAAAACCAATTTTTGAAACAGATTGAACAAGATTTAAGCAAATATTTTCAAAGACAGATAACAAGTAAGTAAAGATAAGCAAAAAGCAATAATCAAAACACAAGAATAAGCACTGAAATAAGCAAATAAATATAAGCAGTTTTAAAGGCTATGCAAGACAGTTTAGCACAAGCTCAAACTAAATAACAACTAAGCAATAAAAGGCACACATAAGCATAAAGAAACATAAATAAGCAAAAAAAACATAAATAAGCACAAGATAAGCACTGCTACAGTAAAAAGCAAAAATAGAAAAAGGAGACTTACAACTACCCTTGCTCAAAACAGGGCAAACACACTAATCTACAAGCTCTAGCTTGTATAATACAAGCTAGTGAGAGTCCATAAGCCCATCCATTTCTGGCTTATCATCCAAATAATAAGCTGAAGTATTTTGAGGGTGACTGCTTTTTTTAATTTTTCTTAACTACTTATCAATTTAAATTTCTTAATGAACACAGGTTTATATAAGGTTACAATAAAGAGCTTATAAAGCTTTTGAATACTTAAAGAAACTTAAAACTTGAAAACGGATTAAAAAACAAACTTGAATTTCATTAACTTTTAAAAAAGACATTACAAGAAAATACAATAATCTGATTAAAACTAAGTTAAGCAAAAAATAAAAAAAACTAGATGCTTCTATGGGCTTACAAAGTCCTACCTATATAGAAACGAGCTAGGAGCTTGTTTTCTCTTTGGTCTTTTGTCTTCTCTGGATGTGTTTCTTTGTTGAGACAGAAGCCATGTGTGTTTGTTGTGTGAGGTAAAAGCAGAGATCATCATAGCCCTTCAATTTTGAGTGCTCCCAAGGGCTTAATCTCAACCATTAATCATTTGTCTTCTTCCCTTGTCGAATTGGAGGCTTGGGGATTGCCAAGGTGGACATAAGAGCCATGAGGCGTGGGGTTTATGGTTTTAATGAGTTTTTGTTTGGTTGCAAGGGGTAAGAGACAATGAACAGTACTTGGGTATTGTTAATTGACAGAAAAAAGGGAGTTATAAAAGTGACAAGGGTGAAGGTTTGGGTTTATGGCAAAAAGGGCCCTCCAAGGTCATACATAGTATTACATGCATGGTCCTTGTGGTGTTTAAATTTTGGAAATGGGCAGAAACAGTCCTCCAAAGTTATAAGGGTGATTACACCGTTAGTCCTTTTAGTGTATAACTTTGAGGGTTTGGCAGTTTAAGCCCCTCAAGTTATAGTTGGGCTTTTACTCTTTGTGTAAATAGCTTAATGGGCTGATCCAACCCATTAGATGGGTGTGGGTTGGCCCATTAAGTATTTCTTCGATGTCGACCTCGGTTTTGTCTTTGACTTTCACAAGTACCTCGAAATCTCTGCAATGTGCTCAAAATGATGTTTGCTCTTTGCGTTTCATACAGACAAAGAGCAACACTAACAAGTTGTTATAGTCTGGTCATACTGGTGCCTCCACAGTACTAATACACCTACTTCTCCAAAAACAATATTCAAGAAAGAGAAGTTCCTGCTGGTTTTGCTGATGAAGTTATTTATTCACTCTTTGCCAAACAATCTGAAGATTTGGACTTGCTTCATGAAGACCTAGAACAGATTGATGATGTAGACATTGAAGAGATGGACATAAACTGGCAGATAGCAATGATTGCTATTCGAATGAAGAAGTTTTATAAGAAGACTGGAAAAAGAGTCAGGATTGATGGAAACAAACCCTGTTCTGGTTTTCTGACAAACAAAAGAAGCTTGCATGTCTTACCAAACTCGTACTCTCTACACAACACTGGTCATTTTGCTGAGAATGCCCATCCAAGGGGACAAATGATGGAAAGAAAAGAGACTCCTTTTATCAAGATCAAGGAGCTGGAAAGAAAGAGCATAATCAGAACTGTTTACTGACTATGGATGATGGTGTTGTCAATTGAGGATAACATACAGTAGAGGAAGAAGAGACAAATCATGCACTCATGGCAATCAGCTCAAATACTAAGGTATCATTATGTTCTAAAACTTGCATTGATTCATATAATAAGCTTAAAACACTGTGTGATGAACAAATGAATCAGTTAGGTGAACAAGAAGCAAAAATACTTGCATATACTCTAGCTGTTAAGAAATTAGAAGCTCAAATTGTTACTTTTCAAAAGCAGCAATTATCTCTAAATGAACAGCTTACATTTCAAGCAAATGAAATATATGCAAAAGATGAAAAGCTTAAAAGATATAGGAGAATAGGAATGAAAGCTGTAAAAGAAAAGGAACAATTGCAGAAAATAGTAGATTTATGGAAAAATTCTTCTAAAAATCTTTGGAAATTAGTTGATTCAGGTATGGCTTCAAATAGTAAAGTTGGCTTAGGATATGAAATACAATCAAACAAAAAGGTTTTAAGCTATGAGGAAGAAATGAATCGTACTGTGTTTCAGTGTACAAAAAAAGATTTTCTTAACAAACCTTTATACAGTAGATTTTCAAAGACTGATAATTTCAAAGGAGTTCCACATCCATTAACTGGAGACTATACTCCTAAACCACAAGAGGAAATTGATGATTCTTTGTATGTTTATGGTAAAAAGGGACCTTAAAAGCCTGAAATTCGTGACTCAGATAACAACTCCACTGAGCATTCTACATGTCAATCAAATGACAGTGAATGATCTTTTAGAAATCCCTCTGAGCACTCTTCTGAGTCTGAATCAGAAAGTATAAGCGTACCTAATGAGATGTCTGCGTCTAAGTCAGTTATCACTAATGAAAAAGTTGTGTCTGAATCAAAAGAAGTTGAACCTAGTTGTGTAACATACGTAAAAACTCCTAGGCAACAAATGAAAAATCAAGGGACATCTGAAGTTAAAGTGAAAGAGTAGAATAAAAAATGGAAAGAGAACTAGGAGAAGGTTACTCTTTCATCAAGAAAAAGTGTTTTGTTTGTGGCAGTCTAAGTCATTTGATCAAAGATTGTGACTTTTATGAAAAGAAAATGGCAAGAGAGGCTGAGCTTAAGAAACAAAGGGTTATTAATACTGGTAACGGGGTGGCCAAACCAGTATGGAACAATGCAAACAGGGTTAATCATGCTAATCACTTTTTATCTAGACCAGTACAACTGAATGTTGGTAGGTCAAACATTAATTCTGTTAGGCCTAATATTAATACTGGTAGGACAAATGTTAATTCTGTTAGGCCTAGAGTTAATACTGGTAGTTCTAATGTTAATACTGTTAGATCTAGACAGCCAGTACCTACCAGGACCTCAAACAGTTTTAGTCCTAAAAGATCCCAGGTGAATCAATTTAATTAAAGAAGGCATTTTTCTAAATCTCATTCACCTGTGAGAAGACCCATTGATAGAAATACAACAAAAATGTCTTATTTCAATGTTGTAAAGGGAAATTGGGGCACTGCTGTTAAGACCTCAGCAGGTTATAATTGGAGGAACTCTAGACCAAACTCCAATTGTGATAGTGGACCAACTTTTATTAGAACTGTGAATGCTAAAGGTCCACAAGGCAGACCCAAGCCTGTAAAGGCCTAGGTCCCTAAGAGAAACTAATTTCTCTTTTTCATGTGCAGGATCATCCACTCAAGAACATGGAGGACAGAGGTATATTTGATAGTGGATGCTCAGGGCACATGACTGGTAACAAGGATCACCTGGATGATTTTGAAGAATGCAAAGGGGGATCTGTTACCTTTGGAGGTAGCAAAGGCTACATTACTGGTAAAGGTAGGATAAGAGTTGGTAATTTAGATTTTGATAGTGTGTCTTTTGTAAAAGAACTTGGGCATTTTAATCTTTTTTCAATATCACAAATATGTGATAAGCATCACAAGGTTCTTTTTACTGAAACTGAATGTCTTGTTGTGTCTCCTGACTTTAAGATGCCTGATAAAAATCAGATACTTCTAAAGGTCCCTAGGCAACACAATATGTACAGTTTTGATATGAAGACACATTCTCTCACAAAAGATTATGCTTGTTTGATTGCAAAAGCCACATCTGATGAATCTAAATTATGGCACAGGAGGTTAGGTCATATAAATTTTAAAAACTTAAACAAACTTGTGAAGGGAAACCTTGTAAGAGGTCCAAGGTTTTCAAAAATGACCATACATGTGTTGCCTGCCACAAAGGTAAGCAACACAAGGCCTCCTGTAAGGCTAAATTAGAAACAACAATCACTGATCCATTACACACCTTGCACATGGATCTTTTTGGACCTACTTCTGTAAAAAGCATTAATCATGCAAGTTATTGCCTTGTAATTACTGATGATTGTACCAGATTTTGTTGGGTATTCTTCTTAGCTACAAAGGATGAAACTAGTGGCATCCTTCAGAACTTCATTAGACAGATTGAAAACCAGCTTAATCACAGGGTTAAAATCATTAGATCAGATAATGGCACTGAATTTAAGAATAGGGATATGCTTGAATTCTGTAGGAACAAGGGAATAAAACAAGAGTATAGCAATGCCAGAACTCCACAGCAGAATGGAGTTGCTGAAAGAATGAACAGGACCCTAATTGAGGCTGCTAGAACTATGCTAGCAGACTCACTTTTACCAACTACTTTTTGGGCAAAAGCAGTTAGTACTGCTTGCTATATCTTTAATAGGGTAAGAGTGACTAAACCTCAAAACAAAACTCCTTATGAGCTTTTGTTTGGCCACAAACCAATTATTAGCTACATAAGACCTTTTGGGTGCCATGTTACCATTTTAGATACTCTAAGTGTGCTTGGCAAGTTTGATGGAAAGTGTGATGAGGGTTTCTTAGTTGGTTACTCACTAAATAGCAAAGCCTTTAGGGTATATAATTTAGTAACCAAAAAGGTAGAAGTAAATCTGCATGTAAAATTTCTTGAAGAAAAACCTAATGTGAAAGGAGTAGGTTATAGATGGATGTTTGATATTGATTATCTCACTGATTCTATAATTTATACCGTGTCTTTTGGACCAACAATCTAACCCATATGCAGTAACTTCAGAGGTAACTAACGTGCAGTACACTACAAACTCTAATGCAAATGCTTTCTGAGGGAAGACAGATGATGATGAGGACTTAAGTGTTGTGCCTACAACAATCAGCAATCTCAGCCAAAAAGTTAGACCAAGGAAGTCCTTCTACTACTTCAAAGGACAGAGAAAGTTTTTTGACAAACTTCAAAACTTCAAACACAAGAGAAGGAAGCTTTTCCTTACTGGCATTTCCGAAGTACTCCTGAAAACTCTAGGCTTTTAGAAGAGACTTGGATCAACTTGCTCAAAAGCATTTAAGGGAAGTAACTACTGACAAAGCTACCAGTACTAACTCAGTTAATTCTGGTAGTGAACCAGCTAATACTCAACCTGCTAATCAAGATGATTCAGATATGCCAGAGCTCACAATCTTTAACAAGCATTATAAAAGGGAATTTGATGCAGCATCTTATGATGAAGAGGTATGGACCAGTGATTTCAACAACTTACCAACATAAGAAGCTGTTAGTCCTTTTACCTACTCTTAGGATCACAACATTCACCACAAAGCCAAATACTTGGCGATCCTAGTCAATCTGTGCAAACTAGGAAGCAGAACTGAAGCAAACTTCAGGAGCAACATGCAACTTTAAGTTATGTCCAAAAGCAGCACAAGTAACAATCACAAGATCAACAACATTGCATGTGCTGCATGTCTTTATCTCAGGAGGAACCTAAAAAGATTTTTAAATAAAGCTCTTAAAGATGACAGTTTGTGTTTAAGCTATGCCAAAATAAGAAAAAAAAAAAAACAAAAAAAAAAAAAAAAAAAAAATAAAAAAAAAAAAAAAGAAATATGTAAAAAAAAAAAAAAAAAAAAAACAGGGTAAAAAAAAAAAAAAAAAAAAAAAAGGAAAAAAAAAGGAAGAGGAGTTGTTTACATTTTAGAGCTAACAACAGAGTATGGATTCTAGTAGATCTAACCTATGAGAGCAAGGTGATTTGGAACAAAATGGGTATACAAAACAAACAGGATAAAAGAGGAGTCGTTGTTAGAAATTACAGGTAAGAATTAGTGCCAAAGTTCACAAATAGAGAGGTATTGACTATGATGAGGTTTTTGCCACCTGTGGCAAATAGAAGCTATCAGGTTTATTTTTAGCCTTGCCCTCATGAATGGGTTCATAGTATACCAAATGGATGTCAAAAGTGTATTTTTAAGCACTATAGATGAAAGAGGTGATTGTTTTCTCAACCTCCCGGTTTTGTCGATCCTTATCATCCTAAGAAGTTTTACTAAGGTTTCCAAAGCTTTTATATGGACTTCATCAACGCCCTAAGCTTGGTATGCTACCTATAACATTTCTAGAGGAGGCATAGATACAGAAGGGGTAACCATGACAAGGACTTTAATATTAAGAAACACAAGAAGGATTTCATGCTGGTTCAAGTGTATGGTAGAAGATATCATCTTTGCTCTACTATAAAGTCCTTGGTAGTACGAATTTGAGGCCTTGTTGAAAGCAGATTTCAAATGAGTTCTATGGGTGAAAACTCATCTTCTTCCTTGGATGCAAGTCAAACAATAGACAATG
Source organism: Tanacetum coccineum (assembly GCA_026074375.1). NCBI lineage: Eukaryota > Viridiplantae > Streptophyta > Magnoliopsida > Asterales > Asteraceae > Tanacetum > Tanacetum coccineum. The sequence goes on along the minus strand of BQNB010007972.1, from coordinate 64,066 downwards.
AATTACAATTTTCCTCAAGACAAGTATGTTGCGGACATGCTGAAAAAGTTTGACCTTGCTAGTGTGAAAACTGCAATAACCCCTATGGAGACCAAGATGGCATTGACAAAAGATGAGGAAGCTGATGATGTGGATGCACATTTATATAGATCCATGATAGGTTCTCTCATGTATTTAACTGCCTCTAGGCCTGATATAATGTTTGCAGTGTGTGTTTGTTCTTGTTTTCATGTCACTCCCAAGACTTCACACCTAAATGCTGTAAAGAGAATCTTTAAGTACTTTAAGGGAAACCCCAATTTGGGCTTATGGTATCCTAGAGAATCATCTTTTGACCTGTAAGCTTTCTCAAACATTGACTATGATGGGGCCAATCTTGACAGGAAATCCATAACTGGTGGTTGTCAATTTCTTGGAAGCAGATTAATTTCTTGGCAATGAAAGAAACAAACCATAATGGCTACCTCTACAACATAAGCTGAATATGTAGCTGCTGCAAGCTGCTGTGGACAAGTGTTGTGGATCCAGAATCAAATGTTGGACTATGGTTTCAATTTTATGAATACCAAAATCCACATTGATAATGAAAGCACAATATGCATTGTGAAGAATCCGGTGTATCACTCCAAGACAAAGCACATAGAGATCAGACACCACTTTATACGAGATTCTTATGAAAAGAAGCTCATTAGGGTGGAGAAAATTCACACAGACTTCAATGTACCTGACCTATTGACCAAATCATTTGATGGACCAAGGTTTCATTTCTTAGTGGTTAATATTGGTATGATAAATCCATAGCTACATTTAAGGGGAAGATTAAATGTATAGTTTGTAAATTTAGTCATACTAGATAGTAGACATAATTATGATAGGTTATATTAATTCTAGTAGTCATAGACCTAGTAGAAATAAGTGTTTTCAAGTCATTTTGTAGTATATTTTGTGTGTGGCTTAACGTTTTTCAGTTATACTAGGAATGCATTGGAGCAAGATTAAAGTTGAACTAAGTTGTGAAAAAGTTTAATTCCTGGTATTGTCAACAATAAATTCTGTAGTTTACAAGCTTTAATCCTGGTACCTTATTTGAATAGTTCTGACAATAAATTGTTAACAGTGGTTGACCAGATTTAAGTCTGGTAGGCCAATGTTAATCCTGGTAAGCTTATTGTTAGTTCTGACAATCAAATTGTTAATACTGGTTGACCAGATTTCTAAGTCTGTAGGCCGAATATTCATCCGGGGTAACTATCATTATACTGTTAGATCTCACAACTATTGATTTTCTGCTAAATATGACTGTAATAGCAATATTGCGGGGATATTTTAAGCGGATACTGAAACAAATTGGCGATATTTACTATTTTATCTCACCTAAAATAGTTTTCTTCATTAAAAAGAGCATATTTTCTCGAAGGGACAATTGAAATTCATTATTTTTTGCATATAAAGTCAATTCACAGCTATAATCAGTACTAATTTACCCAAATGAGTCTCACCCAGTTGATAATCACCAACAATCACAACTTTTCTACTACAATGGCTTCTTTCGTACCTAAGCATAATCATGTGGGAAGTTCTAGCAACCTGAAGGAAGTGGCAAGTTTTGAGTCCGATCGTTTGATTTCTTTAAAGGGCACTCACATCAGTAAATGCCTTTGGAACATAATCATACAATCTATGTTTCAGTAATAATACAATTTTGGCAGACTGTGCACTTCTGTCATAACACTTGATAATGGGGAACAAGAATTAAAAGCCACAATTGATACCATGAATACACAATTTTTGAATCATCTGTTAGAAATAAACTTAAACTCGCAGATGAAAATGGTATCACTGAGTTCACTATGCGAAATTTTTGCGAGGGGTAACTAATTTGGGTATCCAATAGATCTAATACATTTTACATTTGGAAAAAGCATTTTACCCCTAATTGGAAATTTATGGTCCATCACATTTTACATCGTATAAGTTCTAAAAGTGGGGGATGGGATCAGTTCGGTAGCAAACTTGCTACTGCGCTAATCTGTCTATCTACTGGAAGAACTTATAATTTTTCTAAAATGATTTTTAGACGCAATGGTGGCCAATGTAACAATCAGTAAAGTTTACTCATGTATCACACACACATATTCAATCAATGGTTTTGGAAGCTAAACCTGTTAACACAAATCTTTATTTAGCTTTATCAATTGACTAAAAAGATTTTTGGGAACATGAACAGAGGGTTTGCTGGGGTGTATAGACCATTGTTAGCTAACACGATTGCAGGACATGATGAAAACCAAGGTGAACCACAAGAAGGGCCTGTTGAATCACAACCCCACCAAATGCTCGTCCCCCCCTCTACCTCTCAACCTACAACTGAACCCCACCCTGATCAAGAATTAGAAACTAAGGCTGAACTTCATGGATCATCATCTGATTTTGTTCACACTCCTCCTACCCAAGTTGAGACATCTTCACCTGAACTTAAATCTATATCACCTGAACCTATGGAGCACACATGTGACCAACCACAACCTTCACCTGTACAACAACCAGCTTCTCCTGAACCTCAACCAACATCACCTCCTAAGTCCCCACCACTTCAAGGTCCTACTTCCACTTATGCTGAGGCTACAAGAATCAATGTAGCTGATTTGCTGCACCTAGTACCTCAATTAGTTACTAGGATTGATAATTTAGAGAAAGAACTGAAGGAGAATAAACATACCACAACTGCTATTATAGTGAAATTGGTAAAGAAGGTCAAAAAGCTAGAAGCAAGGGTTAAGTATGGGAATCTACCAAACAGGAAGATGGTTCTAAGTGACCCAGAGAGTGAATATGCTGCTAATTCTTCCAAACATGGGAGGAATTTAGGCGAAGAAGATATATTTGAAACTCCTAAGGGCAAAGATTCAGGGGAGGCAGACATTAGTCCAAGTGGTTTGCAGGCTGCTGAGACCTTAGTGCAGGTGGCTTCTCAAAATACTAAGACTTATACTAGGAGAGTTGAGTCTGGTTTCACAAATATTAATTCTGGTGAAGTCAGAGTCAGCCAAAGAAAAGGAAAGGAAGTACTTGAAGAACAACCTCAGCCTAAAAGATCCAAAGGAAACAGAATGAGAAGAGGAAGCAGTCTTAGCGCAAGAGATTGCAAGAATCCAAGCTCAAGAGGCAGCTGAAATTGAAAGAAAAGCTAAACTTCAAAGATTAGATGCATTGGCTGCTAAAAGATTGAATGATGAGTTTGAGATGTCTGAACAACAAAGAAAAAGAGCTGCTAAAGTTCAACAACAAGCTCAATATTATACAGAAGAAGATTGGGATTTAATCAGAGCAAGGATGGAAGCGAGCACAGAATTGAGAAAAAGTGTTTTTGGTACTGATATTGATGCTGAGGATTATGCCAAGAAAATGGTTGAGTTAGTTGAGAAAAGAAAGACAGGAGATTAGAAGAACAAAGTATGAAAGCAAAGAAGAATAATGCCAATGACCCAAGCTGAACAGAGAAACTACAATGATGAACTATGTCAGAGAAGGCAAAGTCATGGTTTGGACAATTCCCCTCAAACTTAAGAAGTTAGTCTATTTGAGGAACTCTCATGGATACAATTTGAAGAGTAACTTCAGAATCATAGAAAATTTTAGTCCCATGGAATCTGCGAACAAACTAGCAAAGAAAGTTATTGAAAACGGTCTGGTGAAACTCTTCAAGGCGCTGAGAAAAGAAGCAAAAGGTATTGATGTTGAACAGAATTCCTATACATGAATCTGCCAAGTTTGTTAAAGAAGAAAGAGAATTGAGTCAAGCAACCAGTTCAAAAATTCAGCTAGGAGAAAGTCAAAGCCTAGAACAGCGGATTGGTTTGCATACTTCAACAAACCTAATATGAGAAGTTGATATTACCTCCTCAAAGAATCTGTAATGGAAGATTCTTAACATGTGAGGTAAAGAGAATTGTCACCTCATCAGAGCAAAATCAAAGGGTATCAGTGTTTTGAGAATTTTTGGAGCAATGCTGCATAATATCTCAAGAGATGATTTAGTTGATTTGTATAAAATTATGTTGCAAAAGACTACTGCTTATGGTCCTGAAGAAGATTTGGAGAGAGCATTTGGCTAGAAAACTTAGCGCGCGTATTATATGTTGATCTCACCACAAAGTGAAGAAACCCAGATGAGTGGATAGTTTCACCTCTGCGACAATAATCCTATAGTGAGACAAACTATGAGATATTATGATTCATGTAATGATATCATTGTTTGAACTTACATAACACAACAACCATTTATATGTTGGCTGAAAGGTCATATCCCTTGTCAGAAGAGTGTGTCAAATATGCTAAGAAGAAGTTGTTTTGCCAAAAACTGAAGTTAGAAAAAGCTGGTAAAATCGATTAAGAAGAAAAGCTGGATAAGAGCTTAAGTGTATCTAATGGAGAAATTGATAAGGTGTAAGATCTAGAATTGAGATGAAAGAACAACACTTGTGGAGGCGAGTGCTTTAGCACTTATACAACTAATGGTTTCAGTTCACCAAGCCTACCCAGCAATAAGAAACTAACTCTGACGCGACAGGGGTACGCTGTTGTGGAAAAGATATTTCTCAATCCATTTTATGGTTGACAACTTGCCAATAAATCAAATGTATGGTTTTCAACTCACCATATCTGATTTGAGTGGAGAGATGCTAGCTCACCTTACAGTTTACGGATATGTGCGTACTGGCTGTGGATAAAAACCATAACGCTAGTCACCATGAGATTAATGTAGCTTATGGTAAAGACAAATGCAATCCAAATTAGATTGTTACACTTGACCCAAAAAGTGGCGATGGTAACATCACCTCACCAAGTTACTTGTAAACAAAGAAGAGTTATAGCACTCTAATGGTTAATCAATCCTCTCATGGAATTTACCTTTCTTCTCTAGGTGCCAAACAGGAATGACAAGCCCTGACAAACGGCGCTATCAGTGTAAAAGGTCGTATCACCATCCGTTCATGCTGTAATGGTTTTGCCAAAAAACATTATGTATTCAACTCACCAATGTTTTTCACGTACTGAGATGAAATGGTTTCATTCATCACCATGCGACATGCTCCTTCTTCTGGTGCCAAAGGATTGACCTTACCTCTAGAGTTAATTGTTCTAACTGGTAAAGAGAGGACAACAAATCCATTAAATTTTCAATGTTTCACCTCTCACAGGAAGTTTAACACACCTTGAGTGATGAGAAATAAGTCTGAAACTTTATGATTTGATGTACATAAAGTCATATAGTTGTTTAGTGTACTGATATAATTTTGACTGTGAAACGTTAAGAAGATTATTTGCTATCATATAGATCAAAATAGAGATGATACCAAGTGCTACCTGTTTCAAGAAAGATGCAGCAAAGCAACAAGGAGACTCTGCAAGTAAATCCAGTAAATCAATAAGGATAGGTCTCCCAACAAATATTTTCTAAAGACCAAGTATTACAAACAATCATTACAAGTTTCAAAGATGAAGGTACTCAAAGAAACTTTAAGATCACAGAGTAAAGTTCAAGTATAGCGGCGAGGATTGTTGCGCGGGTAATAATATTTTTATAAAGACTTAATACACAGGTAGTCTAAATACAGTTTAAGTCTGTAGTATTCAGTATTAGTCATCCAAGTACAATGTTAAAATCTTGCGTCAAGTACTAATAGTTAAGAAAGTTTAATTCTGGTAGAATCTAATAGTATAAGTTACGTACGTAGTTAGTGAAAGTTTTTTTATTGTAAAAGAATCGCGAGAAATCAGTATCTTAGAGATATCATAGGAATAACTTAGGAAAGGGATATGCATTATCCTTTCACACGTTTGTAAAGCCTATTAGGTTTCCTTGGCTCTGCCTACAGCAACAAGACACCCTAAGGCATAGTGTTTTAGGTATCCAACCTAATAAAAAATCAACTTAGCAATACACGAGAGTTAGCTTTACAATGCTTCTTACTTGAACTACATTGAGTGTTCTAAAGAGAGCATTCCAGATTAACACACAAATAATATTCAAACGATTGTCATCTCCCAATAACTAGTTGATTCTTGTGAGTCCGACTATTATTACAAGTTAGCAATTGCATACAAAATCTCTCAATCTCAATCTAAGACTTTGTGACCTACAAAACCACAAATCTTATTAAAACATATATGAACAACGATTTTAAGCAAATATTTTCAAAGACAGATAACAAGTAAGTAAAGATAAGCAAAAAGTAATAATCAAAACACAAGAATAAGCACTGAAATAAGCAAATGAATATAAGCAGTTTTAAAGGCTATGCAAGACAGTTTAGCACAAGCTCAAACTAAATAACAACTAAGAGCAATAAAAGGCTCACATAAGATAAATAAACAAAATAAGCAAAAAAAACTAAATTAAGCCACAAGCATAGCACTGCTACAGTAAAAAGCAAAAATAGAAAAAGGAGACTTACAACTACCCTTGCTCAAAACAGGGCAAACACACTAATCTACCGCTACACATGTAATAATACAAGCTAGTGAAAAGAGTCAACCAAACAGACCCATCCATTTCTGGCTTATACAATACACAAATAATAAGACTGAATATTTAGAGGGTGACTGCTTTTTATTTATCTTAAACTACTTATCAATTTAAATATCTTACTGAACACAGTATTAATATAAGGCGTTACTATAAAAGAGCTTATGAGAGCTCTTTGAATACTTAAAGACAACTCTTAAAACTGAAAACGCGGATTAAAACATCACAAACACTGAATTTCATTAACTTTTACAAAAACAGACACTATTACACAAGCAAAAAACATAATCTGATAAACGAAGTTAAGCAAAAAATAAAAAAAACTAGATGATTCTATAGGCTTACAAAGTCCTACTTATATAGAAACGAGCTAGGAGCTTGTTTTCTTTTTGGTCTTTTGTCTTCTCTGGATGTGTTTCTTTGTTGAGACAGAAGCCATGTGTGTTTGTTGTGTAAGGTAAAAGCAGAGATCATCATAGCCCTTCAATTTTGAGTGCTCCCAAGGGCTTAATCTCAACCATTGCATCATTTGCGTATTCTCCCTTGTCACATGGAGGCTTGGGGATTGCCAAGGTGGACATAAAAGCCACGAGGGGTCGGGTTTATGGTTTTAATGAGTTTTTGTTTGGTTGCAAGGGGTATGAGACAATGAACAGTACTTGGGTACTGTTAATTGGCGGGAAAAAAGGAGTTATAAAAGTGACAAGGGTGAAGGTTTGGGTTTATGGCAAAAAGGGCCCTCCAAGGTCATACATAGTATTTAACAATGCATATGTGATCCTTGTGGTGTTTAAAATTTTGGAAATGGAGAGCACAGAAACAGATCCTCACAAAGTTTCATACAAGGGTGATTACACCGTTAGTCCTTTTGGTGTATAACTTTGAGGGTTTGGCAGTTTAAGCCCCTCAAGTTATAGTTGGGCTTTTAGTCTTTGTGTAAATAGCTTAATGGGCTGACCCAGCCTATTAGATGGGTGTGGGTTGGCCCGTTAAGTATTTCTTCGATGTCGGCCTCGGTTTTGTCTTTGACTTTTCGGAGTTGACTTTGACTTTGACTTTTTGACTTGATTTTGACTTCATCACGCTCTTTCCATTCTCGTGCTCGTTTCTTGTTGTTTTGGCTTCGATTTTGTCCTTTTCTTGATTATCCGTTACCTGCACAATATAAGTGAAAACATACAAATACAATGTATTTTTGGTACGATATTTACTGTCTCATTTAAGCCGGTTTGATGGAAAATAGGTATGTGTAATAATTTAAGCATAATACCAAGCCCTTCTCATCAGCATACCTATCTGTTTTCGTATTAAAGTTTAGTTACGAAAAATATGGAAGTTATAACTCCTTTTCCCACGTAAATCAGCGATTCGCCTAAGGTTTAGAAAAACGACGATATCTCACTCATCCGGAGGAGATACGACTCTATCCAAAGAACCACATACACTTAAGACATATGCCCACATCCATATTGGATTTCTCAGGTTCCTTAAGACCAAAAATAATTCACAATCAACCCCACAACCTGCTGGTTACAAACTGCCGTACAATCCATTTCAAAATCCAATCAAACACCATTTTAATTCCTTCAAATGCCAATACAAAGCCATACCTAATGACTGAACGCTCCTTCGAACACATCAACTCATGGGTTTCCAGACCCAAACGTTTCAAGACTTACTAAGTAGAGGTCGACACGAAAGAATCAAAGCACAACACACCAACTTTATTCGAAAGTTTCAAAAATAGACGTTTCCAACGACACAAAGATAAAAAAATATAAATAAAAGGTTTACGCGAGAATAAGTTAATAGCCGTTTTCCAAAACAATGAAGGGTTATGGGATAACATATAAAATTCGCACTCCCATCAACAGGAAAATCTCAAAGCGATAGATTACGAAACAACATACGCGATTCAAAATAAAAAAGAAGGGTGTTCAAATCCAAAACCAATTAGTACAATTTACGAGTGGGATCGAAAACTAAGTCGAGTCCCGACATCAAACAGATAACAAAGTAAAATCGATGAAAAACGTTTCGAAGATATCATATAACACGATGTTTTTATCACTTAATCAAAATAATTTTATCATATCGCATCGAAATATTTAAAGAAATTAAACTCTTCGCAAGAAGCGAATATCAAGATATATATAATCGTATACCATAAAACGGATGTCATATATATATATGTATATGTATATGTATATATATATATATAATTATTACTTGTACCAAGTGTCAACCACTTGTTACGCACATAATATGCAATCAAATATATACCACATAAGGCTTCTAAGGATCGGGAGCAACACGCGCGCGGATATCGGACATCGGTGAAAGACTCGTGAAACTTTTCCGAAAACAGTTGTAGTCCAAGTTTTGTAAAACGACTTAGTTCACTACAACTCGTGCTCTGGTACCACTCTGTAACACCCCCAAAGTACGATACGCAGTGGAATACAACATTTGGGGTGCTACTTCATAATACATGCACACGAATCCCAGTAAACGTTTAAAGATACGTTTATAAAACACAATTTCATTTATTAGAAAGATCAGAGTTACATAGGTCCTAATACCATTATAGAAATTATTTCTAAAAGTCACAATACGACTTGCTTTCTAAAACACTTGTTTAGTTTATGACACAACTTCACCAAGACACCGTCCTTGATATCTGTGTTCCGTCCCATCCAAGCCATCAACAATACCTAACCTGAGATACATGCTTAAAAATGTCAACAAAACGTTGAGTGAATTCATAGAGTTTACAAATAACAGTTAGAACGCATATTTTGGTTCAACAAAACGTATAACGTTGGCTCGTAAGTCAAGTTATAAAAAAAGTGATTTCCAACTAAAGAGCCCGTTTACCGAAACTTAACACATTCATCCCGTAGGATGAAATCATGTCCGAAAAGTATGTCATTTCTCCTAATACTAACCACAAAATGTCTGTTTGATAGGGTGGTCCCAAAGGATTCAAACCCCGGACAGGGTTGTCAAACCCAATAGATCTATTTAATGCATTAGCGCTTACCAACACATGGTAACTAACAGTCACACAGAAAAAGGCATATACTCAGTAGTGAAGGAATCATATTCAAGTATCGAAAACAGTTTGCGTTCAATTTCACAAAACAAGCAATATATCCCCCTCGCGGAGTTAAAAACATTGAAAACTTTAAAAGCGAGGCTATGAACTCACCTTGGTCGAAGCCGAAGATCAAATAACCGAAACAATTCACGGAAAATCAATGAACACGATCACGACCTATAATTTATGTCGCTCGATTACTATTCCGAAAAGTATAGTCAACGATGCGTACATCGTATCAACAAAATCATATATATATATATATATATATATATTCATACATGTGATGAGAAATCCACTTGCGCCTTAGATCCCAAAACCCCACAACATTGAGTTATAATTGTCCCTCACGTTTTATCTTACGTGACTTTAATTGAAAACGTTATATTTTCGATAACTTTCTATTTTTAGAAAGTTACTATTTTCGGAAAGTTACCATCTTTGGTAAGTTTAAATATCTAAGTATATTTTTAATACTTATCATTTTATTTATATCCATGTACTTAGTTAAAAATTATATAAGTCTTATATGACCCGTTGACTTTTTAAAGTCAACATTTGACTTTCTTTGACTTTTATAATTATATATATTTTTACCCAAATCTGACCCGCGCCAAACGACCCTCTAAATCACATTTTCACGATTCGGACAAAGAAGAGATTTTATGCGAAACGATATTCCGGACAACTTTTTAGTTTTAGCCGAGACCTGAATCTCGACAGAAAATGACCAAAATGCCCCTGCAAGTTTCTGCAGGAACTTGTATTTTTAATAAAAACGCAGCAGTTTGACCATCGGTTTTGACCCGCTATATCACGTTTTCGTGACTTTGACCAAAAAGAGATTTTATAGAAAACGGCATTCCGGACAACTTTCGTGTTTCGCCGGAAGGACGAAACGGACTCGAAAGTGCCCAAAATCGCCGTTTAAAATCTGATCAGCAACCAAAATGAGCTTAAATAGCTGATTGAAATTTATAATTTTTCTAAACTTGTTTTCCCCGTAACTTCTTCGTTATTTGGAGTTACGGGACGTTCAAATTACCGAAACGCTCGTAAAAGTACCCTCTACAATATTATCTAACTAAAAATAAGTTTTTACAAATTTTCGGACCTCGTTTTCCGTGTTCTGTTTTCTGCACGAAAATACCTTTTACAAAACTCATTAAAACCATATTTTTGGCTTCCGACAACCTCAAATCTACATCATCTAACCCATTTAACATCTTCAATGTCAATTCCAATCTAGTCTAACGCAAGCTTGCTCGGATTTCACCACATGCATTTATTCAAAATCAATCAAATAATGAAAGTAAACATAATACAAGTATAAAAAAAATACTTACAAACACATGGCTCAATAAACAATTGACACAAAACATTTTTCGGCTTCCCCCTTTTGTTGACTGTGGGTTTGAACTAACCCAAAACACGAAACCAAACATTTCTCAATCAAACCGAGCTTGCTATAACACTTATCTAACTCTCTTACACCTCCCTTTAACTCGAAATTGGTCGAATCAAACCCGAACTCTAACTAGAAAAATACTCATTGCATGTGAAATATTTTTGGATGAAAAGGGGTCGAACCTGTGACCTCCCCTTCACATAGCCAACACCTTAACACACTACACACTCACCAACTGCCATTGGGTCTTTTTCGTTTATACATTCAAACCAACTTTCTTTTATACCCTTTTTAGCCTTTAAGCTTAACAGCCCTTTTTAGCTTATTTCTAGCTTATTCCAATAAGCTATTAAACCCAATTTATTTTTCTTAGGATCTTCATAGTTTAAAGTAATTTCTATAATTTTTTCAGAATTTTGGAAATTAGGTTAGTATTTTTAATTAATTTTTTAGATTAAATCAATTTTTAATTCATAATAAATAAAATAAAAGTCAAAAAATATAATTCTTTTTTTTTAATTTTGTTTTATCATTTAGGACTTTTAAAATTAAATTTGCTTTTGTAGGGTTAAAATTTGGAGATTAGGGTTTTTAAAGCTCGGGTTTTGATCTTGTTATCGTTTTTCGTGTTTTAACTTTAATTGCTTTCGTTTTTAGCTTGCTTTTATTTGTTCTTGCATGTTATTTGTAGAATTAGAATCCAAAAAATCATTGAATCATTCAAACACGCGATCAAGAAGTTAATCACGATTCTCAATTCACGCCTCGTCGGGAAACGACCCGGGAAGGTTTTTTTGGAATTACTTTGGATAAAATTAATCTTTCTCTTAGAAGCCTTACGGAATACTTACACTCTCTCATTAATTGATATTTTTGTTATATATTATATATATGTATTAAGCAATTATTACTATATATATATATGTATAGTTAAAAGGATGATCAATTTTTGGCGCCGCTGCCGGGGAGGTGTGTGCGATTATCAAGTTTATGTTTGAAGATTAGTGTTTGAAGAACCTTCCTCGTGAAGTTATCGCTTTCAATTATGAATATTTTCTTCTTATATAAAAATACAAAAATATTTTACACTTCTATTGTTTTTCTTTTAATATTAAAAATAACCGTTTGTTAATTGTCATTTCGGCTCACCTTTAGATTACAAACTATAAGAGAGGTATAAGGAGGGTTGATCCGAAGAACTTCGACCCGAACGGAGAAGGTTTTTAAAACGCTTCGCGCTTACCCGCTCCTCCGCTTCTTTGTGCGTTTTCTAGAGAGCTACCACGCACCTTTGACTATCGGTCTCAAAAATATTTTTCTTTTATATTTATCTTTCATAAAAATCCAAAAATATTCTCCGTAACCTCTAATCCGTTTAATTCTTTCTTTTACCCTCCTATTTGTTTAATTCTAATGTCGTCATACAACCGATGTGGTTGTTTCAAGTGTGGAGGTCCGTTTGGTGGTCTATATTGTCGACAATGTACTTGTGAGCGGTGTAAAAAAAATTATACAGATGAAGTTTCTGCTTTATACTGTTATGAAGTTGAAAAATCATTCGTTAATGATTCAAATCCAAACTCTTTCATTGATTCTCCAAATATTTTCAACCCACCTCCACAACCCCAGACGTATTCTTGTGAGTTTTGTGGAAACAATGCTCATTATGGTTACGATTGTCCACCTTAAGTTCCATTTATCTATAATCCGGAACCGTGTTACAATCAAGACTTTGATAATGATTTCCCATAAAGTTTTCAAAGTTACCCACAACAATATCTTTGTTGTGAAAACTACGGGGGTCCTCATGAGACTTTTCAGTGTCAACCGTTGAACCAAAATTTCTACGAACCTAATCTTTGTTATAATTCTATTTCTTCTGGTTTTGACCAATTCCAACCCTTGCAGTTTCCCGTCATTCATCAACCTCCTCAAGAAATGAGTATCCAGGATATGGAGGATCTGAAGAAGCAGTATTTAGATGAAGTAAAAAGTTTAATTAATGAAAATCAGATTAAGGATTATCGTGATGAGAAGATTGATATTAAGATTAATGAGCTTAAGGAAAATTTCAATGGAATGAGTATTGAAATTTATAAAAAGAAAAAGCTTCAGCAACTAGAGCATGTGGCCAATCTTAGTACTTCTCCTTCGCGACTTTTCAATTCTTTTTGCTACGACGATGATGATGATGATGACGAGGAGTATACCATTGCAATCACACCCGTCTTACCAACTGAGGAGTCCGATAACTCTCTAAGTATAAGGGACGAACATCTTAGCACTATTTCGGAAACGGAATCGGACGAATTAATAAAGTCTAGTGTTGAGAACCTTGTCCTAATCCCAAGTGAGTCTGAGGATTTTTCCGATATCGAAAGTGAGTGTGATGTGACCGTTTGTGATAATTTTATAACTTTCTCTAATCCTCCTTTTGATGCTGACGACGATTTTCCTCTAGTGACGACGAGTCATTTTCTAATGAGGACGTTCCAAAGGAAATTTATTCGAACCCTCTTTTTGATGAAGAAATCATTTCTATTAAGATAGATCCGCATCACTTTAATGCTGAGTCTGATCTTATAGAATATTTGCTTAATCAAGATACTTCGATTATTTCTTCTCCTAAGATCGATTATCTTCTCGAGGAGTTCTTCGGTGAACTCGCTCATATCGATTTAATTCCACTAAGAATTAATGAAGCCAACTTTGATCCTGCAGAATAAATTCGTCTTGTTGAGAAATTGTTGTATGATAATTCATCTCCTCGACCTCCGGAAGAATTAAATTCTGATGCTGTAATCGAATCTTTCTCTCCATCTCCTATCCCAGTTGAGGGTAGTGACTCTCTCATGGAGGAGATTGATATTTTTCTTGCTCCGGATGACTCGATACCACCGAGTATTGAGAATGAAGACTATGACTCAGAAGGGGATATTCTTTTTCTTGGAGAATTCCTCCCCCCCCCCTCCTCCTCCTCCCTTTCCCCCCTCCCCCCCCCTCCTCCTCCCCCCCCCCCCCCATTTTTTCTCTTCCCCCCTCTTCCTTTTTCCCCCCTCCCCCCCCCCCCCCCCACCCCCCCCCTCGCCCCTTTTCCCCCTTTCCCCCTTCCCCCCCCCCCTTTTCCCCCCCCCACCCCCCCCCCCCCACTCCCCCCTTTTCCCCCCCCACTTCTCACCCTTTTTTAACCCCCCCCCATCCCCCCTGTTTCCCCTTCCCCCCCCCCCACCCCCATTCCCCTTCCCCCCCCCTCTTTCCCCCCCCCCCCCCCCCCTCCCCCTCCCCCCCCCCCCCACTTTCCCCCCTTTCTCCTTTCTCCCCCCCCCCCCCTTTTTTCCCCCTCCCCCCCTTTCTTTCCCCCCCCCCCCCCCCCCCCCCCCCCCCCCCCCCCCCCCCCCAACCCTTCCCACCTCCTCCCTTCCCCCCCCCCCCCCCCCCCCCTTTTTCCCTTTCCTTTCCCCTTTTCCCTTCCCCTTTTTTTTTTTCTCCTCTTTCCCCCCCCCATCCCCCCCCTCCCCCCTCCCCCCTTTTTTTTTTCCCTTTTTTTTCTCCCCCCCCCTTTTTTTTATTCCCCCTCCTTTCCCTTCCCCTTCCTTTCTCCCTCCCCCTCCCCCCCCCTTTTCCCCCCCCCCTTCCCTTTCCCCCCCCCCCCCCCCTCTCCCTTTTTCCTTTCCCTTTTTTCCTTTTCCCTCCCCCCCCCCCTCCCCCATCCCCCCCACCCCCCTCCCCCCCCCCCCCCCTCCCCACCCCCCCCCCCCCCCCCCCTCCCCCTTTCCCCCCCTTCCCCCTCCCTCCTCCTTTTTTCCCCCCCCTCCCCCCTTTTTTCCCCCCCCACCTTCCCCCCTCCCCTTTTCCCCTTTTCCCCCCCCCCCCCCCCTTTATTTTCCCCCCCCCCCTTTCCCCCCTCCCCCCCCCCTCCCACCCCCCCCCTCCCCCTCCTTTTTTTCCCCCCCCCCCACCCCCCCCCCCCCCCCCCCCCCTCCCCAACCCCCCCCCCCACCTACCCCCCCCCCCCCATTCCCCCCCCCCCACCTTCCCCCCCCCCCCCCCCCCCCTCTTCCTCCCCCCCCCCCCCCCCCCCCCCACCCCCAAACCCTGTGCGTTTTCCCGTCATTCTTTCAACCTCTCAAAGAAATATGAGTAGTATCCAGGATTATGGGGATCTGAAGAAGCTAGTTACAGTATTTTAAAGTATTAGTATTTAGATGGAAGGAAAAAGTTTTTTTATTAATGAAAATCAGTATTAAGGATTATCGTGATGAGGGAAGGATTGATATTATGATTAATGGAGCTTAAGGAAATATTTCAATGGATGGAGTATGAAATTTTATAAAAAAGAAAAAGCTTCAGCACTAGAGCATGTGGCCATATCTTGTACTTCTCCTTCGCGACTTCTCCTTTCTTCAATTCTTTTTTTCGCTACGACGTTGATGGATGATGATGACGTCGGAGTGCTTATACATTGCAATCACTACCCGTTATTACCAATTGAGGAGTCCGTAAATAACTCTCTAAGTATAAGGGATACGATCATTCTTAGCACTATTTCGGAAGAGGGCGGAAACGGAAGTTCGGACGAATTAATAAAGTCTAGTGTTGTGGAAACCTTGTTCATCAATCCCAAGTGACGTCTCGAGGATTTTTGTTCCGATTACCAGATATTCGAAGTGAGTGTGATGTGGGACCGGTTTTGTGATAAATTTTGAGAACTTTCTCTTATCCTCCTTTTGATGCTGACGCTACGATGTTCCTCTATGTTAGTGACGAACGACGTCCATTTTCTATGAGGACGGTCTCCAATGGGAAATTTATTCGAACCCCTCCTTTTTGATGAAGAAATCATTTCTTATTAGGATAGTTACGCAATCAATTTAGGCTGGAGTCTGATCTTATAAGAATAAATATTTGCCTTAATCAAGATACTTCGATTATTTTCTTCTCCTAAGATGCGATCTATCTGTCTCGACGGAGTTTTTCTTTCGGTGGTTGAACTCGCTCTTCATATCGATTTAATTCCACTCAAAGAAATTAATTGATGCAACCAACTTTGATCCTGCAGAATAAATTCGTCTCTTGTTGAGAAGAAATTGTTGTATGAATATTCATCTCCTCGACCTCCGGAAGATATTAAATTCTTGATAAGAATTAAATTCTGACTGCTGTAATCGAATCTTTCTCTCCAATTCCTATCCCTAGTTGTGGGTAGTGACTCTCTCATGGAGGAGATTGATATTTTTCTTGCTTCCAGGATTGACTCGATACCACGTGGATTGAGAATGAGACTGATGACCTCAGAAGGGGATATTACTTTTTCCCCCCTGGAGAAAATTGCCTTTACCCCAACCTATTGACCGCCCCTTTCACTTACTAAAAAAAATAGTCATTTCACTTTTGATCGTTATATTATGTCCCTATGGCTAAGTGTTAATTACACATATCTTTTACCTCTAAAACGAGCTTAACTGACCAAAAACAGACAACACAAAAACTGCCCAAATATTGTTTTTGTTTTGCTAGTTGTATTTAAAAACGAGCTTAAATGACCAAAAACAGACAAAAACTGCCAAATATATGTTTGTTTTGCATTTGTATTGTGCAGGAAGTGGATATCAACAAAAAGACAGAAAACCAAGCCAAAATGACAAAACTGAGCATGGAATGGAAAAGACTGTGCAAAATCAAGGCCAAAGTCCAAAAATGCCAAAGTCAGAGTCAATACTGAAGAATCAGCAGTCAAACCGGAGCCGGAACTGAAGAATACTATTGGATGCAATCTTAACCCATCTGATGGGCCGGGAAAGCCCAATAGTATATTTATGAAGACTGTGAAGACCAAATGGGCCCTCAATCAATTTCAACAGCCCATTTGTGTGCAATTGACAAAGACTGTGAAGACTTTGAAGGCCCAATCCTAGCCCAGTTACAGCCAATCTCAGCCATTGTACACACAAAACCCACTTCATAACCTTATTGGGCTTGAAAAAGCCCAATAACCAAACCTGTACCTTATTGGGCCCAAAACCCAAACCCAGTGGGCCCAATACAAGCCCAACACAAAACAAAAGCCCATTAATCCTTTTTACAAAACTTTAGGGACTAAAGTTATCATTTTTAAAAGTGTTTTATAAAAGAAAAAGAGGCAAAAAGAATCCAGGGACCAAAGCTGCCAATTATTGAAAGTTTCTATTTCTCTTTTAGTTATAAACAGCAGGGACCATTTTTGCAATTTCCCAAAACCTTCTTTATTTCTGCTGTTATAAAACCAGAGGGGCCATACATGTCACTTTCTAAACCTCTTTTATAACTAAAATTCGGCTTAAAGAAAATGAAAATAGAAAGAAAGTATGAGGGTTGTTTTTGCCTCTTCCCCATTCTTCTCTTTAAACCCCTGCAACCATAACTGTACCTCCCCGTTTCCCGCCAACCTTATACCCCCCTCTCCCACTGTTTTCTTGCAATACCACTATCCCAAGTACCACCACCAGCTCACCCATACCCTTTCCCCACTTACCCTGCCCCTATAACCCTTCCCTGTTGGCAATCACACAACCCGAAGACCCCCTTCAATGGTGAGATGGTGTACAAGGCCAATGAAAGGCTAGGATTACCTTGGGGACAATTGACCTTGTGATCGCGGGTGATCACCGGAAAGTTCAAATGAATGAATTAAATAAACTTCGTGATTCAAGCATAAAAAAAATCTTTTTTCTAAAAGAGAAGGAAAACAAAGAGGATCAAGACTAAGATCAAGAATCGCGTTTTTCAACGTTGCGTGTTCGAGTTATCCTCTTTAATTTCTCGATTATAGATTTTATCGGGCAAGTTAAAGACCCGCTGGACTGGGACCATTCACCGTTTACCCAAGTGATAGTATTTCTATGGCACCGTGAGTTATATCAAACGACGGGCCAAACTTCACGGTGGTGATGGTCATTGACTTAAACATCTACTTTGGAGGGGAATACCACCGATGGTTGTCCTGGATCTCCCAATCTTTCCCCAGGACAAATGAATTTGGGTAACGAGTCAAGCTTCGTGACTCTTTAATAAACAAGCGCTGTAGTGGGGGTGGCAACCCATGCGTATCCAAATATAATTTATAATAATAGTTATGAATAAGTGTGTGGTGAGGAGGCTTGCACTATCTTTCTAGTTGTTTTGTGGTTTCTGTTGTATGTCCAGGTTTGCCCCGGATTATGAAGCCTTTGCGTGCTGTATTTTTGTCCTTTCGTTCACTCGAGCTTCTATCATTAGCATGATTATGGATATCCAATATCTAATCTTATCGACTACATGTTTATCTTTGAGATACTTAATAAAACGCGCTTTTAGATTTACATATGGACCTTTCTTAAAAACATGAGGACAATGTTCAATTCTAGTATGGGGGGATCTATCGATTTGATTGTGCTTGCATTCGTTGTTTTCACATAATCCCGTTTTTACCACCAAAATACCAAAAAAAAGAACAAATTTAAAAATTTTCAAAAAATAAAATAAGTGTTTTATCACAATGTTGACTTTCCTGATTGGTAGAATAAGAATAAATTTTGACTCGATCGAGCGTGTTGAGCTCTTAGCTTTGTCTCTTAACCTTTATAAACTTGTCTAAGCCAATTGCGGATCTTTTTATTTGCAAAGAACGAGAAATGATAGAGTTAATTATGAGTTAGATGCTAAATAAGGATTAGTTGGAAATCTTAAGAGCTCATAAGTGTAGTTTGTGGGCCTTTTTTCCCATTTAGCTTTCATAACCGGACTATATATTACGTGCTCTTTCTCGAAAATTAAAAGTTAATCATCGATTATGAAGTATCAGTAGATAACATAATTTATTTAGTCTTAGTTCAAATTTATACTTCAATTTTCTAAAAAGAAATTATTTTCTATATCGGGTAATAAATAGTGTAAAAAATGATGATAATGAGGTAGTTAAATAATATAAAAAACTGTGGGGCTAATAAAATTTTATGATCTTGCCGGCTCACAACCGATGTTGCAGTCTTCTAAATAAGGCACATAGTAATTCTCGAGACTGATAAAAGTTTGCTGCATCTTTCCGGCTCATAACCGATGTTGCGGCCTTCAAAAAGGTCGAGGATACTTTCCAAAAAAATTGTATCTTTGGTCATGTTAATGCTAAGTGTAATATATGTGATTTAATAAATATAGGGAAAATCTCTTTTTCTAAATTTTAAATATGCTTTTGACTAAGGACTATTTCATTTAAGTTGTGATTTTTCTAAATAAATTATGTATAAACGAGAAATCCAAGGGTTTTAAACCAAAGGTTCGTGAGTCTCGATACTAGTCTCTGTGGGGTGTCAAAAGCCTGGTCACTTAGCCGCAGGTTGGGGATGTGCCGAGATGAAAGTCGCTACATGGGATGATCTCGCCTTCAAACTCATTACTTTTGGGTGGAACGTGAAGCATAGAAAATTTTGCAAAAACGTTGATCCATGGTTGAAATTCAAAATAACACACTCAATTAATATGATAATAATGTCTGAGAGCGAAAGTTTCACAAGTTATAAGTTATGAGTAGTGTTAGCATCTTACATATATTTAACCGGTGGATTTCATTTTTAAGTGGTTATGGGAAGAAGTGAAAATCTGGAGACGATGATTTTTTCCTTTTTGGGCAACTTTAGGATTGAAGTGCTTCTTGTTCTATGACCCTAAAGTTATGAAAATAACAAAGTCCTAATTCTACGTTTGTTGGCTTAAAAGAAAAGTATAAAAAATGTGGGAAAAGGAAAATATACAAAATCTATAGGTGGTTAATTAGTGATAAATATTTAAAATGATCCAAAAAACGGCTCCTTGTCAAAACTATGATTATTTTATTCCCTTTGATGAACACTTTGCTACTTTTTTGAGGTAATTAGGCACGTAGGGGATGAGATTCTTTGGTTTTCTAATGTGTTACTTTATGGCATTGCGTGAGGACACGGCAATAGTTTAGTATGGGGGATTTTGGTATGTGCTTAATTACACATACCTTTTACCTATTAAACGAGCTAAATGACCAAAAAACGGACATAAAATGCCAAATATATGTTTGTTTTGTTTAGGCCTATACTGTGCATGGTAACGGTATTCACCAAAAAGGACAAAATGAAGCCAAAACCGACAAAATCGAGCATGAGAATGGATAGAGCGTGAAAAAATCAAGTCCAAAGTTCAAATTTAAAGTCAAAGTCAATGATCGAAGCCGATGACATAAGCATCTTAAATGGGCCAACCCACACCCACTTAATGGGTGGTCAAGCCCATTAAGCTTAATTATTAAATTAAAAGCCCATGTTATAAGCTAAAATACTTAAAAAGCCCAAATCTAAAACCACTTAAACCGGCCCAAACTTTATAATCCCGTGACCAAACACATACACCCTTTAACCCTTGTACACCATTAGTCCCTTAGGTATTTTTTACAACGTTAGTCCTTATGGACGAAGCTAAAGACGTGTGCATCTTAAATGGGCCAACCCACACCCAAGTTAATAAGCCAAGTCAGCCCATTAAGCCTTTTATATAATTAAAAGCCCAAATATAAGCCCAACATACCCTTAACCATAACACCTTTAACCCTTTGCACCGTTAGTCCCTGGTTATTACACAGTTAGTCCTCATATGTTTACACCGTTAGTCCTTAGGGACAAACATAGTTAGTCCCTAACCATTTTCACCATTAGTCCCTAAACCTAACAAACCCCTAACCCCGTTATCCCTTTTACCCTGCTCCCTTATAAACTCAAAACCTTTTATCCTGCCAAAACATATCCATTCACCCATCACTCTCACTATTCACCCTCTTTCCCAAATCCTACTCACACCCCACTCAACCTATCCCCACCTCAGAAGATGCCAATTCCACCTTGGCAATCCCATGATTTTTTATTGGTTGATGGGACATGAATCGAATCAAGGGCTGTGATTCAAGAACTTGGAGAAAAAGATTAAATGGATGGACAAGATGAAAGGCTTGGAGCTCCTCACACAACAAACACAGAAATCACACCCTAGACCTTGGGCTCTTCTATAAATAGTTTAGGTTTTCATTGTAATAGCAGTTAGTTAGAGGGTTTATTTTTAGTCTTATTTACTGTTTTTTAAACTGCTTATTTACTTTTATGTAATTTACTTTTCAAGTCATTGTAACATGTTTTAAAATTAATGAAATTCTGTTTGCCTTAAATTATGTCTTAAACACTTGTTTTCCTTTATGCATTTAAGCTTATTATGTTTTACAAGTCACTTTAACAAGCTCTTATAAGCTCTTAATATCACTGTTACTGTTCCATTGAGTCTCCAATAAAATACCTCAGCTTATTGTGTTAAGGAAGGGAAGCCAAATTTGGAAGGGCTTCCATGACCCCACCAGCTTATCATAGATAAGCTGGATCTTGTTAGATAAGCTCTAAGAGCATTTCAGTCCTTGTTTGGTGCAAAGGACAAAAGGTACTCTACCTTTTCTCATTTTAGCTTATTTTTTCTGTTTTGCTTATTTACTGCTTAATTTTGCTTATTTTCTGCTTAATTGTGCTTACTTTGTCTTATTATTGCTTATTCTATTTAGTTTGAAGCTCATAATAATCTGTTTTTAGCTTTTATAGAATTTAGATTCAAAATGCTTAGAAAAACCAAAAACATAGCTTATTTTGATTCAGCTTATTTCAGTGCTTAATTTTCCTAGATTATTGCTTATTTGTGTTTAACATGCTTGGTACTCAATCTGTTTTCATTTTCCACAGTTTTTTAGAATCCGTTTTAGTTTAAAAATAACTTTTAAGTTTTTAAAGGGGTGTTTGGGTCAAGCTGTTTAGTATAGCAAAAAGAGTGTGCATGCTGTTTTAGGTTCTTATTTCAGATTTAATAAGCTCTTAATTAGTCTATAGTCTAGTTTTAACAAGTTTAGATTAGGTTTAGTCAAGTTTGAAGGTTGTTTTATCATAGGTCAAAGTCTGCTAAATCATAAGCTTATCAAACTGCTTATTTTTTAAGCTTCTTTAAATTCTTCTTGAAATGTTGTTTTTGTGCTTAAATTGAGTTCCATATGCATCATTTTAAATCTATTTTGAGTCGTTTGTTATTGGCATAGTCTCTAAACCATTTTAGCTCAAAGTCAGTCAAGCCTAGTTAAGTTTTAGGTTGTTCTTAAGTGCCTAAATATGTAGATCATTTGTAGTTAGAATCTAACTATTTCTAGATTAATGGTTGTTAAAATAAGCTCATCAAAGTCTTTTCTCAGTCTATTTCAAGTTTTCACTTTGTCAAAACAGCTTTTAGAGTCTTAAACCTTAGGTTGCAAGTTGGTAATTTTACTCATGAAACTCAAAAGCAAGTAGGATACTCTGCCACTTTCATCTCATTTTCTTAACTTATTTTCTAAAAACCAATTTGCTTTTTTTTAGCTTATTTTTGTTATTTGAGTATAATACTTTATCTATTTTCAGTTTTTAGCTTATCCTCCATGCTTAATTGCCCTTAAAGTTAGCTTAAAAATCTGTCAAAAGCCCTTTTTAAGTCATTTTTTTAGTTAAATGTCTTAAGGATTTTAGTACTTTTAAGCTTATTTTGTTTGCTTAATTCCTGTCCTAGGTGCTTATTAGGTATTAGTCTAGGTCTTTCTTTAGCTTATTTGTTTTCTTATTTGCTTTTTGAGTCCTTTAATCCAAATAGTTTTAGCTAGTTATGTCTTAGCTTAAAAACCAATTCTGTCATTTTTATAAGCTTATTTCTAGCTTATTCTTAGGTTTTGTAAAAATTTCCTTTTTTAAAGTTGTTATTTTTGCTTATATTTTAGCTTTTTAAAAAGAAAACAAAAAAAAGTTTTTCAAAAAAGGGAAGCTACAGGGGTCGAACCTGTGACCTCCCCTTCACATAGCCAACACCTTAACACAGCACACACTCACCAACTTCCCTGGGGTCTTTTTCGTTTATACATTCAAACCAACTTTCTTTTATACCCTTTTTAGCCTTTAAGCTTAACAACCCTTTTTAGCTTATTTCTAGCTTATTCCAATAAGCTATTAAACCCAATTATTTTTTTAGGATCTTCATAGTTTAAAGTAATTTCTGTAATTTTTTCAGAATTTTGGAAATTAGTTTAGTATTTTTAATTAAATTTTTAGATTAAATCAGTTTTTAATTTATAATAAATAAAATAAAAGTCAAAAAAACATAATTCTTTTTTTTTAAATTTTCTTTTATCATTTAGGACTTTTAAAATTTAAATCTGCTTTTGTAGGGTTAAAATTTGGAGATTAGGGTTTTTAAAGCTCGGGTTTTTATCCCGTTATCGTTTTTCATGTTTTAACTTTAATTGCTTTCGTTTTTAGCTTGCTTTTATTTGTTCTTGCATGTTATTTGTAGAATTAGAATCCAAAAAATCAATGAATCATTCAAACACGCGATCACAAACTTAATCACGATTTTCAATTCACGCCTCGTTGGGAAACGACCCAGGAAGGTTTTTTTGGAATTACTTTGGATAAAAGTAATATTTTTCTAGAAGCCTTACAGAATTCTTCTCACTGTACTTTAATTGATATTTTGGGAATACTTATTATATATTTACATTATACACACACACACACACACACACACACACACACACACACACCACATATATATATATATATATATATATAGCAAGGAATTTTTCTAAATCAGATCTCTTGTGATTGAATGTGAGAGGTTGATTTGTTTCTTTCTTGTTGATGGTGATGCTATCTCAGATCTATTTTGTTTTAGATGGGGGCTGATGAAACTATGAGATAAATTAGGGATATGCAAATGATAAAATAACAGGTTAAGGTGCTTATATATCCCTAACTGTTAAGGTTGATTGTGGTTTGGGCCACTTATTATACACCTACACGCTTTGTCTCTTGTTAATGAAATGGGCTTTCCAAATTTAACTATTGACTTTGGGCTGAATGTTTCACGTCCGGATTTTTGATATAGAAATAGGTTATACAAATGTTAGTTATGATCTGGTTCGAATGTTGATTATTGTTTATGGTTGCATTTGTGATTTAAAATGATAAAGTGGTAATTTTTTAAGTGACGAGATCGGGATCGAGCTTTATAAAGAATCAATGAAATTTAATTTGTAATGGCTAGATTTGGAATTAATTTTTCTAAGTGTCTATGGAGTTGATCGGGTATCACTTATTTGAGATTGAAGTGGCATTTTACGAAGGCGTGTTCTTATTTTATCTTGAAGTCGGGGTTGGTTGGATGCATGACTTTCAATGATAACTTGCTCGGGCTTAAGAATTTGGATGACGATTTAGGTTATCTAGTTACCAACAGTCAGGGTGGTTGGTTGAAGACCTGGATAACTATCATTTAAAGGAGATACATTGTAGTTCTCGGTGTCACACGCAGAAGACGTTGCGGATAATCGCAAGTGGTGATGAAAGTCTCATACTTTGATTGGTAAGTATTGAGTTTCTCTACACTATTCTTCCAACATTAGTGCAAGCTTAAGTCACAAGAACGGGGAATTCTACTTGGCAATAAAATGTGGAAAATGAAAATATGATGAAATTGCGTAAGGCAAATAAATTTGTAATGGAAAAGTACTTCATTAGAAAAGTACGAGAATGATATGTCAGTAAAGAAGGTTAAGGTAATTTAGCTTGGGTCCAATGCTCCAATTATGATAATATGCCTTTCATGGCATGGTTCAAGTATGCCTTCTCCGGCATGTGTTGCCTACATCCTTGGCATGTTTAAGGTTTACTTTTAAGGGTCGGACGTATGGAAAACTAACGTGAGGTAGTAAATTACCTAAGGGTATGAGTTATGGTCGTCCTTACGGGGAGAGAGGCAAGTTATGGTCGTCCCTACAGGGAGAGAGCCAAGTTGTGGTCATCCCTACGGGGAGAGATCCAAGTCGTGGTCGTCCCTATGGTGAGAGAGCCAAGTCGTGGTCGTCCCTACAGGGTGAGAGCTAAGTTTTCTACAGAGTAAGTAATGAGATTGGACTCAAAGCTAGAAAAGATGAAATTAAAAATGTATAATCATTGACATAGGATCATGAAAGAAAAAATAGAAGCGTTGGCGGGTATAAGTGTTGTGTCGGGAATGCTTAAGTAGGATGATTTATAATCTCCTTATTTAAATAGATTGGGACGCCTCTTTATTTAAATAGAGAAATTGTAAATCACCAAACCAAGAATTTATAATTCTTTATTTACATAGATTGGGCGCCTTTTTATGTAAATAACAAATTGTAAATGAGTGAGCTTATGTGTATCCGGTATGACATGAGTATGGATAGAAAAATATGTAATGAGAACTAAAATGAGTTACACGTCGTAAGAAATGAGAGTAGACGTGACCAGAAAGTTATAAAGGCTTTAAGGTTATATGTTAAACCATAAGTTAAAAGCTTAAAATGAAGTTATGTGTTAAGTTGAGAAGTTAATCGGGAAGTATGATCAGATTTTAAAAAGAAAGTTGCATAAGAAATGCATAGAGTTTGATTTGTTATTACCGTTTAGATGATACTTGAGATAAATTTGGAAATAAGTTACCGGTTTTAAGATAAGAAATTAGCGTGGATTAAGAAAATTCGAGAGAGTTACATGATTATAATAGTTAATGAGGATGAAACCGGTAATGACTAGGTTCATATTTGTGCCTTGATGAATGATGGTCAATAATGATAGGGTTTTGACTTATATAAAGTCAAACTAGTAAATTTTCCATGTGACATGTAGTTCTTGTGGAAAATTTTAGAAGAAAAATGGGTGAGAATGCAACGTTTAAGTGAAAAAGTTGATAAAATGATAAATTAGAAATGATAAATGTCACCTAAATGACGCTTGTCATTAGAAAAAAAGTGTAAGTAAGATAGGAATGATCGAGAAGTAGAACAGATTAAGGATAATTAGAGGTACAATAGCATGGCTAGAGTTGCAAAACCCTATAGGTGGATGCAACTAGTTGAGTATATATATTTGAGAATGCTAAAAGGGAATGAGAAGTAAAGTGTGACCAAAGATTAGTTAGTATTAGACAACCCCGAAATCTAAATAAGGGGGATAGATTTGTAACACTCCAAAACCCGTTTATAAGTATTTAATTATGAGAATGCCATTGGTATAGTTTGACTATGACTTTTATAAGTTTGAAGTCATTACGTGATTGGTTAGTCAAACCTAATAGTCAAACCTAAAGTCAAATGTATAAGTTATTGTGTGTTATAAAGTTATGTGGCCAAAATAAGAAGGAAAAGGACTTGAAGGACCTAAGGTGTTATTTGGTCAAACTTGTACAAATTAACTATGTAAATCCTAGAATTCTCTACACATTTCCATCTTTCAAGAAAAGATAAATGAAGGGAAAGCTCAAGATTAATGATGTAATGAAGAGATTAATGTTCTATGTTAAAGGATAACCTTTAGTATTAATTCCTTCAAGTAAGTAATCCTATATTAAGTTGAATTGATTAATTATAAGAGTTAGGGATTTATGTCTTTATTTAGGGTTTTCGGGTAATTGTTTATTCTAAACTTTAACTAAGTTTTGAAGTGTTTATGAATATATGGTTAAGGTTATTTAACTAATTAAGAGCAAATTAGTGATTTTGGGTTATGATCATGAATGATCATATAATGATAAAGAAAGGTTTTGGTTATGATTATGGATGGGTCTAGACACCTTTGATTATTATGTGAATTATGAGGTAATTGTTATATATGTGTGCTGATTTGCGATTAGGGAGCAAGAAAGAAATGATGTGGTGATGTTATGGTAAACTTAGCTTAGAGCTAAGTGTAAGTAATGTTGTAATTGATATTACATTGATTTTTACATATATGTCTTATATTGAGGATGTTAAGGAAGGTTTATGAAGCATTAGTTTTAGTGGGCGGGATTTGAATAAGTTAGAAGCTAGTTTAGCAAAACTAGCCAAGTATGTGGTTAAGTCTATTTCGACCCATATAAGGTATGTAAATGACTTAGTATGATTGAATGGAATGCGCTTTAAGTGTAATGTGCTATTGTTATTGAAAAGTAGTCGTATGGACTAATATTGGTGTGAATGATGCTTATGTGATTGAAGATGTATAATTCTACATTATAACCATTTTACTTACTAAGCATTTCCTTTACGGTTCTTGTGTTTTAACCATTTTTGTAGGTGATCATGTGATGAAGGTTAGATCTTGGTTAAGGTCTAAGGATTGGATGCTAGATATGGAAGTATTGAAGTATGCTTATGTATTTGTGAGGTTGCCAAGGCTCATGTCAACGTTGAACCCCTAATGTGTCGTTGAGTGATGTATTTGGTAAATACGATTTATAAATGTTGTTTTAAAGAGTTGAAGTTCAGGTCTTGGTTTTGGTATAAGGATTATGCAAGTAATCCAAGAGTTTTGGTTAAGTGTATTTTGAAAACAAGGAGTTTGGTAACCCCACAGGGTACGTGTTTATGGGACATTTATTCCACAAATGTATTTGTAAATGAAGTAATATGTTATGTTTATGAATTCTGGAAGTTTTTGTAAAGTATTGAGTCCCGGAAGTCGTATTTTGGTAAAAAAAAAAGGCAAGTCGGGTGAAGTAGTGCAGGCCTAAGGGCTTTGGCCGACGGCTGGAGGTCCTTGGCCGGTGGCTAAAGGCCTCAAAAGGGCTTTAGCCAGCGGCCAAGGACTCACAGCGTCGGCAAGCCTTATGGCCTGCACTACTTCACCCGACTTGCCTTTTTTTTTTACTAATACGACTTCCGGATTCGCAGCTCGCTAGCGCGCTCACTGAGGATTCCAGAAATTCATAAACATAACATATTACTTCATTTACAAATACATTTGTGGACTAAATGTCCCATAAACATGTACCTCACGGGGTTACCAAACGCCCTGTTTTTCAAAATACACTTAACCATAACTCTTGGATTCTTGCATAATCCTTATCCCTAGGACCAAGGACCGAACTTCGACTCTTTAAAACAAACATGTACTAAATCCGTATTTACAAATTACAATCACTCACACGAACATTGGGGGTTCAATGTTGCATGAGCTTGGTGCAACTGCACTAATATCATAGCATCTTTCAATGCTTCAATATTTCTAGCATCAATCTTAGACCTGTACCAAGATCTAACTTCATCACATTGTCAACCTACAAAACGGTTAAACAACTAAACCGTAAGCGAAACGCTAAGTAAGTAAAATGGTTATAACATAAAATTATACATCATCAATCAGATAAGCATCATTCACACCAATATTAGTCCATAAGACTACTTTTCAATAACAATAACACATTACACTTAATACCCACATTCTATTAAATACATACTAAGTATTTTACATACTTATTGGGTCAAAATTCTGGACTTAAACCACATCTGGCTAGTTTTGTAAAATAGCTTCTAATTATTTCATAATCATTTGCCATAAACTAAGGCTTATAAAGCCTTTTTTAACATAATCAATCTTAGACATATATGATTAAAATCAATGTAATATCACAATGTACATCCAATGTTACTTACCTTAGCTCTAAGCTATGTTTACCAATAACATCACCTCTAATCATTTTCTTTTCTTGTCCTCTAATCAAATCATCAACTCTATATAAATACCTATCATTCAATTAATAATCAAAGGTGTCTAGACCCAATCCAATAATCATAACCAAAACCTTTCATTTATATTATATGATCTTCATGTTTCATAACCCAAAATCACTTATTTGCTCTTAATTAGCTTAAATAACCTTAAAACTATATCATAAAAACACTTCAAAACTTGGTTAGTTGAGAATAACAATTACCCAAAACCCTAAATTATGGTACATGAACCCCTGATCATATAATTATTAAATTCAACTTATTAGATTACTTACTTGAGGAATTAATCTTACTAAAGGTTATCCTTTAAACGTAGAACATTTATCTCTTACATTTTACAACAATAATCTTGAGCTTTCCTTCATTATCTTTTCTTGAAAGATGGAAATGTGTAGAGAATTTCTTAGGATTTACATAGTTTAATTTGTACATAGTTTGACAAATAACACCTTAGGTCCTTCAAGTCCTTTTCTGTTATTTTGGCACATTAACTTTTAACACACATTAAACTTTTACATTATGACTTTTGGTTTGACTATTAGGTTTGACTAACCATCTGTAATGACTTTCAAACTTATAAAAGTCATAGTCAAACTATTCCAATGGCATTCTCGTAATTAAATACTTATAACGGGTTTTGGAGTGTTACAAATCTATCCCCTTATTTAGATTTCGGGGTTGTCTAATACTAACTAATCTTTGGTCACACTTTAGACCTTCTCATTACCTTTTAGCATTCTAAAATATATTATACTCAACTAGTTTGCATCCACCTATAGGTTTTGAACTCTAGCCATGCTATTGTACCTCTAATTATCCTTAATAGTTTTATTCTCGATCATTCCTATCTTACTTACACTTTTTTTCTAATGACAAGCGTCATTTAGGTGACATTTACCCTTTCTGATTTTATCATTTTATCAACTTTTTCACTTAAATGTTGCATTCTCACCCATTTTTCTTCTAAAATTTTCCACAAGAACTACATGTCAAATGGAAAATTTACTAGTTTGAGTTTATATAAGTCAAACCCCATCATTATTGATCATCATTTATCAAGGCACAAATATGAACTAAAGTCATTTACCAGTTCATTCCTCATTTTTTTAATATAATCACGTAACTCTCTTGAATTTTCTTAATCCACGCCTATTTCTTATCTTAAAACCAGTAACTTATTTCCAAATTTATCTTAAGTATCATCTAAATGGTACTAACAAATCAAACTCTATGCATTTCCTATGCAACTTTCTTTTTATCTTTGATATTTCTTACCCTTAATTTAACTTTTTAAACTTAACACAAACATCATTGTTGCACGTTTAATATTTATGTTTATCACACATCCGTTCAGCCTTTATAACCTTCTAGGTCACGTTACTCTCCATTTCTTATGGTACGTCTATACTAATATTAGTTTCTCATTTTCTATTTTATTTACCTCACTACTCATGCTGTCGGATACAATATGTTTACTATCTTAGACAATTTATTATCTACATAAGAGGGTCCCTATCTATGTAAATAAAAGTTATAACTTATGGTCGGAGATTTACAATTTCTTATTATTGAAGAGCGTCCCACCCATTTAAATAAGAGATTATAAATCATCCTACTTATACATTCCCGACACAACACTTATACCCGCCAACGCTTCTATTTTTTCTTTCATGATCCTATGTCAATGATTACACATTTTTAATTTCATCTTTTCTAGCTTTGAGTCCAATCTCATTACTTACTCTGTAGAAAACTTAGCTCTCTCCCTGTAGGGACGACCATAATTTGGCTCTCTCCCATCAAGAAACCATAACATTGGGCTCCTCTCCAGTAGGGAATTGGCACAAACTGGCTTCTTTCCCCGTAGGGGCGACACACTGGCTTCTCCCGTATGGACAAACCATAACTCATACCCTTAGGGTATTTCTATCCTCACGTTAGTTTCCATACGTCCGACCCTTAAAAGTAAACCTTAAACATGCCAAGGATGTAGGCAACACATGCCGGTGAAGGCATACTTGAACCATGCCATGAAAGGCATATTATCATAATTAGAGAATTCAGGAACAAGCTTAATTACCATAACCTTCTTTACCACATTGCATTATTACTTTTATAATGAATGTACGGTTTCCATTACAAATTTAACTGCCTTACGTAATTTCATCATATTTTCATTTTCTAAATTTTATTGCCTTAAATTTCATCACATTTTCATTATCTTGGACAAGATCTATATGATACTTGTCAATTTCATATCTTACACGGTTCATATGCATTCTCACAATGCATTTTTTTGTCAACCCTTAGTTGACCACTTATCAAATTTCTTTACGCCAAAGCATTATTTTAGTCCACTCGACTCTTTCTCATATAAACTTTACATAGGTTTATTCCATATCACACCCAATAATCTCATTGTACAAAACATATGCATTCTCATATATCTACATGATTTTAGTCATGTTTAACAATTCATCTAGCGCATTGTATATCTTTAAAGGATTACTAGTGGCATGCTTTTATCTATTACATTTGTCACAATTTTTGCTATCGCGGACTTACTCGACATGTTTTTAGATAAAATGTCTCATCCTCATGTAATATTTTCATATGTAATTTCATGGGCTTACGTCTTCTATATAGATATATTCCCAAGTTCAACGTCTAGACATATTTACGTTTAGACCATTACATTGTCATACATCGTAATCAAATCCCATTCGCTTAACTTAATGTCTAACACTACATGTTCGACAATTTCTATATTGCTTGTATTACCAATCAGTAAGCATAATTAACTTATTAATACCTTTGTTATGCATTATAATTATCTTGTTATCTATACATCAAGATTTAACATACCTAACCATTACTCTAATTCGAATGCATATAAAGCATCAAATTTCAAATACATAAACGATTATTAGCTTTAAGTAACTTTTCATAGTACGATGATGCGTGACGTAGGGACTTTCACAAGAAGTTTTACAACTCCCTAGGCAGGAGTACCTATGTGATGTAGTAGTAGTATAGTAAGACTCATGGGTTGTTATTGTTCTCTAGGGGAATAGGTTGGGAAGGCTGATGCACGGTCATATCAGAATTCTAGGGTTGAGAGAAGATATTTTTGTGTTTCTATAATTATAGAAAGCAGGTAAATCTAGGGTTTGAAGAGGTTTGGTTTGATGTACTTAATAAACTAAATAATTAATAAAAACTATTACTGGTGTATAACTTTTTTATAATTAAATGTATTTACTTAATCATGCGAATACTTATCAGATTGTTTCTCTAATCCTGTTTGCCTTGTCACAATTTGATATGTATGTGTAAGTAGTTCCTTAGGTTCATGATTTTTTTTTTTTTTTAAACGAATTACCACGAATCCGTCGTCTATCTAATATTCCGTTAAGGGCAAAAAGCCACAAGTAATGGTAGTATGAAGGACTATTACAAGGGGGGGGGGACTCTAAGAGTATTATTAATGCATGATAAAATACTTAAAGGATCAACCATATAAGATGCAAGGTAGTATGAAGACTGTTACCAAATGGTATCATTTCTACGCACTCGCGTTTCCCTAGATGAGTCAACAGCGATACAGACAAAAGCTGGTTTTCTAAGGCCTAACACGCACATTATCAACAAGAGCAACAGTAAAAGGATCTTAATTAGCTTTTATGCAATCATAAAGCAAATACAAAGGTAGGGTTTAGCCTCGCATGTTATAAAGGAAGCAGAAGATTAAATTCAATCACAAACACCTAGACATATTTAATGATTAATGATAAATAACTTTTACTTGAATTTAAAAAACATGATCCAAGGTAGTACAATAGGGTTTGAGGCCCTAAATTACGACCTCCACTATGAGAAGTGTGGGAAAGGTTTGCTATAAGGGGACTAGGGTTCATATCCAAAAATTTACATAAAGTGTATCCAAAAGTTACACTTTGAACCTTAAAAATGGCCTTATATTTATAGAGATATCCACGCGACGGCGTTGCTTTATGCTCTAGAGCTGTCACCAAGTTGATGGTTCTAGATCCACTTGATGTCGGCTACGTATTAGACGTTGTCGCTAAAATCCAGAAGCCGTCACAAAAGAATCATTAGATGGCGTCGCTTAGGGCTTTGTGACGTCGCTCTCCTTGTTCTTGTGAACATTAATTCTTGTGTGAATCTGGTGTGAGTCTGTAATTCTCGGGTCGTTTCTTATCCAAATGAGCACCTATTACTCAACTCAAACAGTATCACCCCAATTTTCCTTAACTCTTTTGCCACTCTCCTACTCCCCCTGCCTCCCAAGTCACTTGTATTTCCTCCATATGTCATCTCAAAGTGCTAAAACCCTAAAAACAAACGTAGTAAGCACATAAGTTAGGATATTTGCTTGATTTAAGGGGTTAATTGACCCGAAATAGTATATTAAAATGACACCTCATCAAATACCTACATTGGTATTTGATTTGTCTCAAGCAAATGGGCTTTTCTACCTAGACAATTAGCAATATGAGGGTCATTAACTCTACTTTTAAAAACGTATTTTATAAACACATACCTTTAGCCCTCGTAATTAACGGCACGATAGTAGATTTACTAGCCACACTCCACATAAGTGTTTGGGATTCTCTCTTTTACTCGGGTGTATAATAAATTATAGCATAATGGGGAAAATGGAAAATCAACACTCATTACCTGTCATAGCATATAAATTACCATAGGTTTGGTAAAGGATCAAACCTCCACCGCTAGGCGCAAATATTATTCATTAAAATCTAAGAGGTCTTTTATAAAGGGTTGTAGGATGTAGGTGTAAGATAACATATAATGGAAACGGAAATAGATGGGATACATTAAGTGGCTTTGGGTGAATTTAGAGTGGAAGGGGCTAATTATTTATACGAATACATGCTGGTTTTGCTGCTAAGCCAAGACTCGAACGAATGAATATACAAACTTTACACAACTCTACATCAATCTCTTTATTTTTCTTTTCTTGACTCTATGATAAACATAAATATAAGCAAATGGCAGCCCGTACATTTTTTTACCTTTTTTATATACAAAATTTTTGTACACTTTTTCCCTGCAATTGCTTAAACATATAATACATCATAGGGGTGTATAGATACACCCCTACACTTAAACTTTTGTATACTCGATTATTTACAATCTAACTAATGACCCGAATTAAGATGGACAGCATAACATGGAGATCATTTGACAAACAATATGGGGGGTATTGACTTAACTTTTCTTCTCCATTCTTCTGCGAAATTAATACTCCCATGAATCTTAATCATCCCAAAATTGTATTTACATGGGTAAAGACCTAGCAACCGTGTACTCAAATAATTAACTTAGGTTAAAACAATAATGTACTAAAAGTGAGTACATACAATGTAGGCTAAGGCGATTTGGGTGTAACGATTGGTTTAAGGGTGACAAAATTCAACTACTACATACTTTCGGAATAGTCTATTCAGGAATTCCTAGAAATCCTCTTTCGGTCATTCCATAATACATAAATAGAAGAAAATGAAAAGGATAGGCTCAGAGGGTTGTACTAGGGGTATCCTGCACTAAAGGTGAGTGCATGGCAAGGGTGTGAGATAGTTATATGATCGGTGTGACCATCATAACAATTACATGTTTGGAACATGGGTTAATCCTAGTGCCTCTTATCATTTAGAAAATCCTAATACTTACTACGCGATCTCGGGATGCATCACAAAAACAAGTTCTAGAATTTAATATACTATCGGTACACTCATATAATTTAATCGATATCAATGCGTTAAGAATAAGGGCGATAAATACATACACATCGTAACGACGAAAATAGATCATTATGGACGCGAGTTGTCCTTAACTCAAAAAGTTAAGGTGTAAATTATCTTGGTATCAAAATGGATACTCGAAATCCTATCGATCTAAAGAGCGATACCTCACATTTTTGGGGTGGAATTCTGGAGGGTTTTTGTGCTTGTCATATAAATTCCATATCCCATAGGACGCTTTTAATATTCGGTTTTCGTCGGTATGTGTCATAAAAATTTAAATTTTGGTTTATTAAAATTTACATTCTTTATGCTATGTTTTGATATTTTACCCATTTTTTCAAGGAAAACGCAAAATGGGCAAACTGAAAGAATAGTTTCTAAGGCTTATTTTCCCTTACACTTAGGTTGGACATTTATCCTCAACATGTCTCTATAGGATAGTACGTAAAAGAATAAAAAAGAAAATGAAAACATGTAAGAAACTAGTATCCCCTGGTTTTGTCATAAATAGAGGAAGATACATGCGATAACTAGTTAAATCGTTTCCTCCTAGGATCGTATAATTGAAACTTCCTAGAACTTTCAAGCTTCTTCTCTATCAAATATAAACCTGTAATCTAAAACAATGAAAACTACACAAGCATTAAAAGTCGGTTGCAAATAGCATAAATATTATACAAGAATTTAGGTTTCGGACTCTATGAAAGCAGGTTAAAGATGGATGTGAGTAATGATATAATTATAGTTTTTGCCAGGTTTACAATAAGAATTACAATTTTTAAATATTTGCACATTTATTTTTCTGAATACTAGAAATTTTTTGAATTATTTCATAAGAGACGTGACACGTCCGGATTAAATCTTGGAACGTCTCAGGTCTATGAAAATTTCCTCTTTGTTTTTAATGAGAAATTTTCTGCACGTAATTTTATAAGTCAAATCTGAAGAAAGCACTGCATAATAACCTAGAATTAGTCATTACAATCATATGACTCGAAACTGACGCGAATTAATCTAAACAATTTATTTTAGATATTTGATTTGGTTTCTTTTAAAAACCGGATACACTTATTTTGTTGCAAAATTACTTTGATTGCAAATAATTACGAGGTTACAAACAAACAAGCATGATTACAAATAATTCAAAACTAATTTAAAAACAAATGAAGAATTAAACACACAAGACACTCCTAATATACAGATACAAGTAATTATTGGGTTTGCTCCTGATAACCAAAGATTTCTTACTTGTATAACTATAATATTAAATATTTAAATTATGTTATAATAATCAATAATTATAATTCAATAATAGTATACGTATTTCGAAAGACTCAAAAATTTCCTTTTGACCAAAGGAAAATCAAAAATCCCCCGGTTCGTTTCCCAACGAGGCGTGAATTGAAAATCGGTTACGTTTGTGATCGCGTTATTTGAATGGTCAAAGATTTTTGGATTGGTTTTCTTAATTTCTACAATAAAAATGCAAAAAAGAATAAGGGAAACCTAAAAACGAAAGCAAACTAGTGATTTAAACCTAAAAACGAGAACGGGATCAAAACCCGTTCTTTAAAAATCGAAATCCTAAATATTTAATCCTACGAACGCAAATTTAATTTTCCTAGGTCCTAAATGATAAAAGAAAATTTTCTAAAAAAGAATTAGATTTTTTTGACTTTTTTATAATTTATTATGAATTAAAAATGATTTTACTGAAATTAAATGATTAAAAATACTAAACTAATTATAAAAATTCTGAAAAAATTAGCAAAAGTAGCTTGAACAAAGCTGGATCTAAGAAAAATAAGCTGGAGGAAACAGCTTATCAAAATAAGCTGTTTAAAAAGCAAAAACGACTTATAAGCAATATGGCTAAAAAAAGGGTTAAATGAATTTTGTGTGCAATTCCAAACGGAAAAGACCCAATGGCAGAGTGGTGAGTATGTGTAGTGTTAAAACGTTTGGTGAGTGGGGTTGAGGTCCCAAGTTCGAGCCCTGCTCACTTGGGGCTTCCCCTACTCCCAAATATTTTTATTTGCCATTTTTTTACAACTTTTTAGTTAAGCAAAAAATAAGCAACTTTTGTGAAAACAAAATTTTTAAAACTTAGAAATAAGCTTAGAAATAAGCTCAAAAAGCTTGACAAAACTGTTTTTTACACTAAGGACTAAAAAGCAAAACTGTTTGGGCTTTTTAAAACAAATAAGCTAAAGAAAAAGGGAAAATAAGCTAAGGCAGATTTACACTACACCTAATAAGCTCTAGGAACAAAAATAAGCTAAAAAGAACAGACAATCTAAAATCCTAAAATAACCATAATCTCATTTATATCAACCAAAATAAGCACAAAAAAGGGCAATATGCTATAATGTCTACACATGCATACCAAACAGTACTAGGGACACTTTTTAGGCTAAATTTTAAGCCCTTTAAGGATCCTGATGGCCTTTACACTTTTTAAGGCTTATATCCTAAAAGTTGGCTTATGGCTATCTAAAACAGCAATTAGAACACAGTTTGAAATTCATATTAAGCCTGAATAGTTTAAGTGAAAATGCTGGTTTACAAAGATTTGCTACTTTTTGGTTTTCTAAAAAAAAGGTGGCTTATGCAGGCCTAAAAATTAAGCTAGAAAATAAGCTCTAAAATGAAAAACAAGTTAAAACAAATGGAGCTTGACCTCCAATGAGCTTATGCTCAAAAATTCAAATACTAAAAACAATTTTAACTAACTCAAAATTGAAAATGAAAAAATGACTTTTCCAAAACTAAAAATTACTTGATGATTTCAACAAACTTTTAAAAGACACAAGTAAAATAAACCAACTCTTATCAACTGCATTTAACCTCTAAATGACAAAAAACTACTTTAAAACTTGTTTTGAAAGCATTAAATCAAAATAGGCACCTTAAAACTGTTTTGTCACCAAGTTAGAGACACCTAGTAGAAAAAAACTTAATGAACAACTTTTAAACTTAAAACTTGAAAAAAATAGTGAAAACACTTAAAAATGCTGTATAAGTTGGCAAGTGACCCAATGATTTTTTAAACCTGTTTCGACCACTTTACCCCTTAAACCCAAAACACCCCCTTTAAGATTTATGAAGTTCTTTTTAAAACTGATTAAGAGAGTTTTAAGCAAAGATTTGTGAAAACAATAATGTAAACATTAAAAAATAAGCATTATAATGAACCAATAAAAGAACACAATAATAAGAACTGAAAATAAGCAAATAAGCATAAGCAGATTCAAAGGCAGATTAAGGTAGTTTCAAAGCAAAACACATACAAATGACATGAACTCCATAAAATAGCACAAACAAGCAATAAACAATACAAATAAGCAACAATAAGCAATAAAAAGCAGGAATAAACAAAAATAAGCAAAGCTACAGTAAATAAGCAAAAAAAAATGAAAAAGGTAAGCTTACAAGAGTCCAAAGCTTATGGCAAGGAAATGAGCTCTCAAAACAGCTTATACCAACCTATATGCTTCCCAAGAAGCTCTAAACCAAGGCCTTCCACTATTTACCTTGCTCCTTGCTTTTTGACAGATTTTGTGATTTTTTGGATTTTTAGACAGAATTTAAAACAGCCTTTTAAATAAGCTTTTAATGAATCAAAAGCTTAAATAAGAGCTTAAGGACAGTATTTAAAAGACAATAAAAGTAAATGACAATAATTTAAAGAAAGCTTTAAATTTTATTAACTTAAGAAAATTACAATGCAAGAATTTAAATGACAATGAAAAGTAAATTGCAGTATTAAAATTGGACTAATTTTGTTAATACAAGATTGGACTTAACAAAAATTCAACAAAAAACTATGAACTATACTAGTCCTATATTTATACTAAAAGCTCTTCAAAGTCTTGGCTCTTCTTGTGTGTTTCTTCTGAGAGAGAGCTCAAGTAGCTGTGTTTGTTGTGTGAGTATAAACCAAAAGCAATCTCAACCCTTCATTTTTCTTTGAGCCCAAGCCATATGATCAAAACCCTTCATTTATCATGTCCAATGTTATTGCTTAGGTTTGCAAAGGTGGCATTGGCCGCTTATGAAGTAGGGTTAAGGATGGTGATGGGTTTGGAGTAGAGTGAAGTGGTTTTCGAGGGTGAGAGTGACAGGGGTGATTGAAAAGTGAATTGGGCGGGAAAAGTTTGAGTTACTGTGTGTTTGTTTAGGTCCAGGGTAAAAGTTTTGTGAAATTGCAACTTAGGTCCCTTAACTTGTATTGTTTGTTTTATGCTCGAAAGTCCTTGTGGTGATATAACTTGGGGGAGTTAGCAGTTTTAGTCCTTGAGGGAGTATGGTATGTTTACATGGACAATCCTTTAATGACTAACAGTGTTGGGGTTGTATGGTG
The DNA here is from genome assembly GCA_026074375.1 of Tanacetum coccineum. Classification (NCBI taxonomy): domain Eukaryota; kingdom Viridiplantae; phylum Streptophyta; class Magnoliopsida; order Asterales; family Asteraceae; genus Tanacetum; species Tanacetum coccineum. The sequence goes on along the minus strand of BQNB010007972.1, from coordinate 25,278 downwards.
TTGGGCTTTGACAGAATTATGTCGGGTTATGGGACTCTTGATTGGCCAGCTTATATGGTTTGGACATATTAAGGTTTTGTAAGTTTATAAGGTTATATATAACTTTGATAAAAATGCTTTATGGGCTGTCCCGGCCAATAGATAGGTGCGGGGTTGACCATTAGTATTTTTTCGGCTTTGTCTTCGTCTTTGACTTTTGACTTCTCGGTTTTGACTTTGTTTGACTTTGACTTTTGTTGACTTGACTTTGTCTTTTTCACACTCTTTCCGTTCCGTGCTCGGTTTGTCGTTTTTGGCTTTGTTTTTTCGTCCTTTTGTCGGATATCCGTTTTCTGCACAATATAAATGAAAACATATGAATACAATGTATTTTTGGTACGTTTATTGGTCATTTAAAGTCCCGGTTTTAATGGAGATACATGGTATGTGTTGTAATTAAGCACATACCAAAATCCCCCATACTAAACTATTACGTGTCCTCACGCAATGCCATAAGTAAAAACTTAAGAAAACCAAGAATCTCAATCCTCCTCGACTAATTTACCTCCAAAAAGTAGCTAAGTGTTCATCAAGGGGAATTAAAGAATCAATGTTTAGAAAGCCACGTTTATTACTTATTTTTATATTTACACTAACTACCACTAATATTTTTGTATTTTTCTTTCTTTTTCTTCTCAACTAACTAACATGTTTGACTTTCGTTATTTTATAACTTTTAGGGATCATAGAACAAGAAACATTTCAATCCTAAAATGCCCTAAATAGGATAAATTCAGCGTTCCAGATTTTCTCGTATTCCAACAAACAAGCTTAAATGAAATCACCGTGTAAACTCTAAGTTAAATATACTAAAAACTAATTCATATTTGTAATTTGTGAAATTTTCAATCCGACAATTATTTGTATGTAAGTGAATGTTGCCATTTCGAATTTCAACACTGGCTTCAAAGTTTTCAAAATTCTTTTGCTTTACGTTCAACTCGAGAAATGTATTTTGAAGGCGGAGATCATCCCATGTAGCGACTTTCGTTCTCGGCACATCCCAATTGCGGCTAAGTGACATGGTTTGGAATCCCACAGAGACTAGTATCGGGACTCACGGACCTTCGGTTTCAAAAACTCTTAGGTTTCCCGTATATACATAGCTTATTTAGAAAAACTTAAAATGAAATAGTCTTAGTTCAAAAGCATATTTAAATTTAAGAAAAAGAGATTTTCCCTTTTATTAAATCACACTTAACTTTAAACATAACCATGATGCAATCGTAACCCTCGACCTTTTAGAAGGCTGCAACATCGGTTGTGAGCCGGCAAGATGCATCAAACTTTTATCAATCTCGGATAAATACTATGTGCCTTATTTTAGAAGACTGCAACATCGGTTGTGAGCCGGCAAGATGTAGTAAACTTTTATTAGCCCACAGTTTTTTATTATTACCACATTTTTTTTCATTCATTTTTTTACTTTATATTACCATGATATAGAGAAAATTTCGTTTTAGAAAATTTAAGTATAAATTTGAACTAAAATTATTGATATCGACTATACTTCAAAAATTATTTATTTAAGTTTAATTTTCAAAAATAGCAAGTATTATTAGTCCGGTTAGAAGCTTATGGGAGAAAAAGCCACAAACTACACTTATGAGCTCTTAAGATTTCCAACTAATCCTTTTTTAGCATCTAACTCATACTTAACTCTATCATTTTTCGTTCTTCGCAAAGATCCGCGAATGTTTAGTCTAAAAGTTAAGGAACAAGCTAGAGCTCAACACGCTCAATCGAGTCAAAATTTATTCTTATTATACCCAGCACGAAAGTCAAAACTGTGACAAAACACTTATTTTGTTTTTGAAAATCTTTAATTTTTTTTATTTTATTGTTATTTTGGTGGTAAAAACGAGATTACATGAAAACAACGACTGCAGGCACAATCAAATCGCTAGATCCCCTCCCATACTAGAACTGAACATTGTCCTCAATGTTTTAAGAAGGGTCTCTACGTAAATCCTAAGCCGTTTATTAAGTATGCTTAAAGATAAACGTTAGTCGATAAGATTTGGATATTGGATTCCCAAAATGAAGCTGAGGATTTGAAGCTCTAGTGAACGAAGGACAAAAACCGCGAGCACGAGAGGCTTCAAAAATCCGGGCAATCCTGGACATACAACAAAAACACAAGCACACGAGGAAGAAAGAGGCGAGCCTCCTCACATCACAAAACACTTATTCATTACTACTATTAATATTATATTAGGATAAGCATGGGTTGCCACCCACGAAGCGCTTATTTTTGTTAACCGAGTCTTGAGCCTGACTCGATCCCCCCATACTTGAGTTTGTCAAGGGGGATAGAAATGTGGATGACGAACACCCAAATTAGGAGTGTTGTCTCCATGAATCATCATCGGGCTTTCAGGAGAAAGCTGGAAAGCTTTCAAGCCCCGATGTGATGAAGAAGGAGGAGATTTCTCCTTATAAGCAAGAACACCGTGATTGAAAACTTTGTCTTTATTTTCGGATGAAAATGGAAGTAAAGTATCAATCACGGGGGAAAGAGTAGCAAGAAATCTCGTGGATTCGACTTCAATGCATATCCCCGGATCGTAAATCTTGTTTCTATCTCCAGAAGGAGAAGAAACATCAAGATCGGATCCGAGATCATTATGAGAAGGAATGAAGTCGAAATCCATATGAAGGGTGGGATGGGTGGGCAAAATATTAGGCACATCAACGGGGATGTCTTCCACCACATCAATGGTTGAATCTCCCGAATCGGGATAATCAACATGAAATGATTCGAACTCGGGAAGGGAAGTAGAATTAGTGTCACCTTCCGAGTCGAAATCATCACTCTCAATACCCGGTGGTATTGAGTCATCCGGACCGGGAAATATATCGATCTCTTCCCTAAGAGAGTCACTATCCTTAACGGGGATAGGAAATGTGGGAAGAGACTCGATGATAGTATTAGAATTGTCTTGAAAAGCTTCCGGTGGTCGGGGAGAAGAGTTATCGTAAAGCAAACTTTCCAAAAACAAAATATCACCCTCCGGATCAAGGTTGATATTATCAATTCCCGGTGGAATTGATTGGAGACGAGTGAGTTCACCGGCGAACTCATCGAGAAGAAAATCAATCTTGGGAGGGGAAGCCATCAAAGTATCACGATTGACTAATGATTCAAGAAGATAAGACTCAGCATCAAAACGAACATCTTTCGGCGTAGAATCGAGGTCTTCATTATGAATCGGATTAAACTCACTAGAAATGATTTCCTCGTCAAGATCAAAAAGAGGGTTCGGAATAAGTTTTTAAAAACCTCATTTCGGTATAACCTCCTCATGACTTGATCGTCAGCTCTAGAGTTGAATGTCAGCATCAAAGAGAGGATTAGAGAAAGTTGTAAAATTATCACAAACGGGCACATCACACTCACTTTCGATATCGGAAAAATCCTCAGACTCACTTGGGATTGGGACAAGGTTCTCAACACTAGACTTTATTAATTCGTCCGATTCTGTTTCCGGAATAGTGCTAAGATGCTCGTCCCCCATACTTAGAGAGTTATCGGGCTCCTCGGTTGGTAAGACGGGTGTGATTGCAATAGTATACTCCTCGTCATCATCATCATCATCGTCGTAGCAAAAAGAATTGAAAAATCGCGAAGGATAAGTACTAAGATTGGCCACCTGCTCTAGTTGCTGAAGCTTTTTCTTTTTATTAATTTCAATACTCATTCCATTGAAATTTTCCTTAAGCTCATTAATCTTAATATCAATCTTCTCATCACGATAATCCTTAATCGGAAATTCATTAATTAAACTTTTCATTTCATCTAAATACTGCTGCTTCAGATCCTCCATATCTTGGATACTCATTTCTTGAGGAGGTTGATGAATGACGGGAAACTGCGGGGGTTGGAATTGGTCAAAACCAGAAGCAATAGAATTATAACAAAGATTAGGTTCGTAGAAATTTTGGTTCAACGGTTGACACTGAAAAGTCTCATGAGGACCCCCGCAGTTTTCACAACAAAGATATTGTTGTTGGAAACTTGGTGAAGTTTGTGGAAAATTATCAAAGTTTTGATTGAAACACGGGTCCTGATTGTAGACAAACGGGACTTCAAGTGGTCAATCGTAACCATAATGAGCATCGTTTCCACAAAACTCGCAAGAATATGTCTCGTATTGGTGTTGTGGAGGTTGGTTGAAGAAGTTCGGTGTTTCATTATAAGAATAAGGATTTGGGTCACAAACAAACTCATTTCCGGATCTTACACTGCTACAGCTCGGACAGTTTCCACCATTAAACGGACCTCCATAACACGAGCAACCAAGATGGTTATACAAAGACATGACGAAGAATTAAACAAATAAGAGGATAGAGACGATTATTTATAGCAAAATACATAAGAAAGAAAAAATATTTTTGGTAACTGATAATCGAACAAGTGTACGGTAGCTCTCTAAAAAACACACAAAGAAGCGGAGGAGCGGGTAAGCGTGAAGCTATTCAAAACCTTCTCCTTTCAGGTAGAAGTTCGTAGGATCGACCCTCCTTATACCTCTCTTATAGTTTGTAATCTAAAGGTGAGCCAAAATCACAAGTGACACAACGGTTGATTTTGTTGTTTTTTAAAAAAAAATTGGCATTTATGGTTACTTATTAATAAAAGAAAATATTTACGAACAAAAAACGATAACTTCACGAGGAAGGGTATTCAAGGCACAACAAACTTTACTTCGATAATCGTCTCATGACATATATATATATATACATATATATATATACATATATATACATACATATATATATATATATATATAATATATATATATAAGGATAATATCAATTATAGAAGAGTGACTATTCCGTAAGGCTATTAAGAAGGAAAATTGCTTTTGACCAAAGCAAAATCCTAAAAAACCTTCCCGGGTCGTTTCCCGACGAGGCGTGAATTGAGAATCGAGTTTAAGTTCGTGATCGCGTATTTGAATGATTCAATATTTAATTTGGTTTCTAATTCTACTAATAACATGCAAAAACGAGTAAAGGCAAACTAAAAACGAAAGCAATTAAGGACTTAAACAAAAAACGTTAACGGGAATCATAAAAACGCGACTAAAAACCTAAAACATCAAACTTTAGCCCTACAAATGCAAATTTAATTTTTAACAGTCCTAAATGATAAAAAAAATTAGAAAAAAATTATATTTTTTTGACTTTTAGTATATTTATTATGAATTAAAAATAGTTTTACTCTAAATAAAATATTAAAAATTGTAAACTAATTTTAAAAATTATAGAAAAATTACAGTAAATACTTTAAACTATTTAAAAGCTAAGAAAAATACAAACTGAAAATAAGCCCTACGGATAAGCTGTTAAAATAATCAAATAAGCTGTAAAAGCTAAAACTGAAAGGCCCTAGAGGTCCTTTATCCCTAACGAGTGATGCAATGGAAAAGTCAAAGACGTTTGACACTTGAACGCTTGAATGAACAAAGATTTTGTTGGGAAATAAATCTTCATAAGACTTAATAACTGCCAACGTACTAAAGGAGTTAGTACTGAAGCCAGTACAAGTTAGTACTAGCCAGTATTAAGTTAGAACTGTCAATCTCTTTAATACTGCTAAGTTGAAGAAGTTTGTACTGCTAAATGGGTCCAAAAGCTGATGAACTGAAGATAAGAAAAGCATGGAGAATATGTCCGGGATAATTTAGATTTGAATTGTAACTGATCACTAATAGAAGGCAGATATGATTTGTAAAGGGCTCCTTGTATTTCTATAAAAGGAGATCCCTAGAGTAGTGATAGATAGAACTTTAAGAAATACATTTAGAGAGAATTTGTAATAGCTTCAAGGTTTTGTAACCCCAGTACTTAAAGAGTACTCGTATTATTTATAATATTGAAGCAGTGAGTTTTGTGTTTATTGTTTGTGTGTGATCATTACTGTTTGCTTCATACATTCTCTAAAGATATCAAAGTGTAGATTCCGCATACACTTTGGTATATTTACAAAGTCTCAATCTTTGTTATTTTGGATTCTTCCAAGGTAACAAACTCTTTATATCATAAAGAACCGATCAAGGCGTGGTATCAACAAGTGTATCCAGAGCCTGTGCTTGAGAAAACTTTGAACTAAGGAAAATTGGAGTTAAAAATACTCAAAATCAATGCGTTGGCAAAGCTTCCCATGCTCAAACTAGGAGAGTATGAGATGTGGGAAATCAGAATCAAGCAGTACTTCCAGATCCAAGACTATGCATTATGGGAGGTAATAGAAAATGGAAATTCTTGGGTACCTATTCCTGTTACAACACCAGAATCAGGTCCATCAACAGCATTGAAGATGACTGTGCCCTCTACTACTGAAGAAAAGATTTGCAAGAAGAATGATGTCAAAGCCAAAAGTCTTCTCCTCATGGCACTCCCAAATGAACACATCTTACCTTTAACCAGTATGTTGATGCTCAATCTATGTTTATTGCTATTAAAGCTCGCTTTGGAGGAAATGATGCTACAAAGAAGACACAAAAGGCCTTATTGAAGCAACAGTATGAAAACTTCAATGCTACAAGCTCAGAATCTTTGGACTCTATCTTTAACAGGCTTCAAAAGCTTGTTAGTAGATTGGCAATTCTTGGTGTAGATACTCCTCCAGAGGTATTTTAAATGTTTAAGTATTTTGAGAAGCTTACCTTCAGAATGGGATACTCATGTGGTAGTCTGGATGAACAAAAACTGATTTGAACATGGGTTTGGATGATTTGTACACAATTTTATGATTGTTGAACAAAAGGTTTAAAGCAGTAAATGTTGCTGTAATAATAGATGACAAAAACTTGGCATTTCTAACCACTTCCAGTCCAAGCAGTACTAACACTATTAATACTGCTAACACTGGAGTTAGTACTGGCAACACCAAAGTTAATACTGCTAGTACTGAAACTAGTACTGCTAGTTTTAGTGATGCCACGAAAGATTTATGCCTTTTAGACCACTCAACTACAAGGGTCTCGCTTGTTCATGAAGATCTTGCTCAAATTCAAGATGATGAATTTAGAATAAATACGATCTATAGTGAATATGGCCACTATTGAGCATGAGGCAAGGAAGTTTCTATCAGAGACTGAAGGAAGATAATTATTGATGAAAGTAGTACTTGCTGGATTGACAAAATCCAAGGTTAGAAATGTTTCACTGTCAATAAAATGGGACATTTTGCTAAGAATGTTAAATTCCAAAAGCAAAGACAACAAAATTGGAACCAAGGGAGCTTCATCAAAGGCAGTAAAGAATTGAAGATGCTTCTTTAGAAAGCAATGTGTGCTAAAATGGTGGTGGTTTTTGATTGGATTGACAAGGCATAGATGAAATTCAAGCAAACATGGCTCTCAATTGCAGTCACAGATTCTGAGGTAGTCAATTGACAATATCTTGCTCTAAAATCTTGTTTGCAAAATTATGAAGGCTCTTAAAAAAAGTATAATGATTATCCTAGATAAAGTTAGATGAAACTGGCTTTATTTTAAAGAAGATGCAGCTACATATAAAAGAGGCTGTCAATTTTAGAAAGCACAATTAAGTTAATATAAAGAATCTGAGTTTTGTTTCTAGAAGAGATTGCCTTGTTTAAAGAATTGAAGGACATAAGGTTATCTTATGGGATTAGTTAAGACTGAACTTGAAAAAGTTAAGGAAGAAAAAGAGGGATTTGAATTTAAGCTAGCAAAGTTTGAAAAATCATCTAAAAGACTGATTAGGATAATTTGTTAGCAAGTCAGGTAACTGACAAGAGCAAAAGGGGTTTTGGTTACACTGCTGTCCCCTCACCTCATCCCTTAATTCTCAACAGACCAACACCTTTAGACTTGTCTTATTCAGGTCTTGAGGAATTCAAACAACCTGAGATAAATGGGTATGGTCCTAGGGATTCAAGTTCAAAGCCAACCACTGTTTGTGATAGAGAGTCAAATAATTCTAAGGAGAATACTGATGACTCTTTAACACAACAACCCAAGTCTGTTACTGAAACTACTCTATTGTTCTACAACTTAGGTAGACAAAGATTGGAAAGAAAAGTTTTTCCATCCTGCTAATAATGTTAGGTTAGAAGAACCTAAAAAGGCTAGAGAGAATACTGATGCCCCAATTATTGAAGATTGGGTGTCAGATGATGAGGAAGAAGTTGAGTCTACCCCAAAGGTAGAAAAGAAAATACCTACTGCTACTAAGAAAGAGTCACATCAACAATGTCAAACCAAGTAGAAGAACATTTAGGTAGCTGAGATGTATAGGTCACTATGGACCTAGGGAAACCAAAGAAGTTGGAATGGTCAAAAATCTGATCAATTAGGATTAACTTTGTTTTTATACAAAGCATGCTTTATTGTGGTGATTTGATCATAATTCAATATTATTGTCCCTAATGCTTATAAACTATGGTTCCCAGAGCAGTCTTAAAAGAAGTACTACTATCCTAAAAACTGTCAAAAATGCAAACCCTTAGTAACAGTTAGGTCTGTTAACACTCAAACTGCCAGACCTGATAGTATAGCAAGGGTGTGTAAAACTGTATGCCCTTATAATACTACTACACGGAGTCAACAAGAACTCTAAACTCCAAATCAACAGTTTCTTGTGGCTAGACCAAAGTCCAACATTCAAAATAAAGCAACAATAATTTCCAAAGGCCCTTTTACAAGAATAACCAGCATAAACAAAAAGGTCTAATTATCAAAATATTAATACAGGTAACACGCAGTTAATATTTGTTTAGGCCAATTGTAAAACTGTCAGGCCAGGGGATTTAATGCTGTTAAGCCCCCAGCATTTTTGGGTTTGTGAGACCTAGCAAACCAATGTGGCATCACTTGTCCTTAAACAAATAAATTACATTGATGCACGAAGGCAAGATCCAAGTCAGTAATGGCTTGGTCCCCCAAAGGTAAACTAACTTTAAAGTTTTTGTGCAAGCAATTCACAGCTAAATGATAAAGGATTTGTGGATAAGGTTGATGCTCAAGGCACATGTCCTGGAACATAGCACATCTTTTAGATTTCAAAGACTTGATACGTGGTATTATACTTTGGTGAGGAGCAAATGGAGAAAGAATCACTGGTAAAGGTACAATTAAGAACTGACCAACTTGATTTTGAAGATGTATACGTTGTCAAAGAGTTGAAGTTCTACCTTTTTAGTGTCCTCACAAATGTGGTAGCAAAAAAGAACTATGTTCTTTTACTGACTCTAGAAGTCTTGTTTCTGTTCTCCCAATTTAGTGCCTGATGAAAGTCAAATCTTCTTAAAATTCCAATACCAATAACATTATACAGTTTCGATATGAAGAAAAAAAGTTCCTAAAGATGGTTTAACTTGTCTAGTTTTGCAAAGGCACAATCTGAGGAATACAATGTGTGTGGCATAGGAGGCTTAGTCATGACAAATCAAAAAAATCAATAAAACTTGTCAAGATAATCTTGTAAAGAGATTTGCCCTTTAAAAAGGTTTGAGATGACCAAACACGTGTCATTCTTAAAGGTCAACTACATAGAGCATTCTTGTAAGACCAAAGCCCTTTTGTCCCACTACTTAAGCCCATTATTAAGCTAACATAGGATCTGTTTGGTCCAACAGTTGTGAGTATTAAATGCATAAAAAAGTACTGCATGTAGAAACTGATGATTATAGTAGAATTCAGTGGGTTTTCTTTAAGGACTAAGGCTGAAACTAGTGAGATCCTTAAAATTTTATCAGGAAATAGAAAAACTAGTGGATAAGAAGATTTAAAATAACAGAATGAACAATGGGAACAGAATTTTAAAAAACCATGTGATGATGTAGTTCTATAGAGAAAAAGGTATCAAGAGAATATATGTAGCAAGACACCTCACAAAATGGTGTAGCTGAAAGAAAGATAAAGGGACTCTCTTATTGAGGCAGCTAGAACAATGTTGCAGATCAAAGTACCAACAACAATTTGACAAAAAACACCAGAAGCAGTTTCTACTGCTTGCTATGTACAAAATAGGGTCTTAGTTGTCAAGCCTCACAATAAGACTCCTTATGAACTCTTTAGGGGTATTAAACCAGCTATAGGCTTTATGAAGCCATTTGGATGTCATGTTACAATTCTTAATACCTTAGATAAGTTGGGCAAGTTTGATGGAAAAAGTGATGAAGGTTTCTTTGTTGGGTATTCCTTAAGTAGCAAAGCTTTTAGGGTATACAACATTAGAACCAAGAAAGTACAGGAAAACTTGCATGTTGGGTTTTTTAAGAAAAACATAGTTAAGAAGGAAATGGTCCCCAAAGTGGCTGTTAGATCTTGATTCCTAACGCCAATCCATGATTATGTACAGGGTTGCAAGTCAAGGTTCTAAAGTTTCTGCATGTATACAAGAAGTTTCTGAACCATCACACCATTCAACATGATCAAGATTGTATTATCATGCCAATTTGGAAGGATGCTTCATACTTTGATGATGCTTCACTCAAATCTGTTGCTGATGCACAAATACAAGATCAAGATGTGACTCATGATGATTGCAGTTTTCAGGATAATGGTATTGATGATCAACAAGTTAATACTGCCAGTCCACAAGTTAATACTGGTAGTAGAGAACTTAGTACTGCTATTCCTGAAATTAATACTGCTAATCCTGAAGGCTTGATGGGACCAATTCCTACAACTGAAGACACACAAGAGGAGGATCAAGGCATTGATTTGAGGAAGGTTTCACCCTTTCACCATCTAGTGCAGTTTCGTCCACTCCTCATACAAGAATTCACAAGGATCATCCAATTGATCATGTGATTGGTGATGTGCAGTCTTCTGTTCAAACAAGAAGGATGACAACTTCTTATTCTGAACTAGGATTTCTTAGTGCCATTTATGAAGGAAAGACTCACCAGGACTTACATACATGCCTTTTTGCCTGTTTCTTATCTCAAGGAATAACAAAGAGAGTGGACCTAAGCTCTTAGTGGATCCTGCTTGGTAGATGCAATCAAGAGGAACTCTACAGTTCAAAGCTACAAATGTATCGTATCTTGTAGATTTGCCTAGGGTCCTAGTGCTATTAGTACAAAGTAGGTCTACAGAAATAAAAAGATGAAAGGGGAATTGTTGTCAGGAACAAAGCAAGACTTGTTGCCCAAGGACATACACAAGAAGAAGGTATTGACTATGATGAAGTTTTTGCTCCAGTGGCTAGAATTGAGGCCATAAGAATTTTTCTGGCTTATGCTTCTTATATGGGTTTTACTGTCTACCAAATGGATGTCAAAAGTGCTTTCTTATATGGTCAAATTGAAGAGGAGGTGTATGTATGCCAACATCCAGGTTTTGAAGATTCCTGACCATAACCTGATAAAGTTTATAAAGTTATGAAAGCTCTATTATGCGGACTTCATCAAGCACCTAGAGCTTGTATGACACATTGGACACTTATCTTTTGAGCAATGGATTTCAAAATAGGCAAAATTGATTCAACATTATTCCCATCAAAATCAAAAGCGCACACTACTGCTTTGTTCAAATCATGGTAGAATGACATCATTTTGGATCTCTACCAAGAAGAGCTTTGTTGATGAGTTTTGAGAAGGCTTATGAAGGATATAGTTTCAGATGAGTTTTCTATGGGAGAACTCACTTCTTTTTGGGGTTGCAGGTCCAACAGAATAAACGAAGAAGAAAGGCATCTTTATCAGTCACGATAATATGTCCAAGAAATTTTGAAAAATTTCAACTACTACAGATGTGAAGTCGGCCTCCACTCCCACAGATTTGGAAAAGCCTTTTTAAAGATGCAGAGGCTGATGAGGTTTAATGAACATCTTCTATAGATCCTATGATTGGAATCTTTGGATTGTATCTTACAGCATCTAGACCAGTATCATGTTTGCAGTGTGTGCAAATGTGCAAGGTTTTCAAGTTTCCCAAAACTTCCCATCATTTTAGTTGGTCAAAAGAATCTTTAGATCCTAAAAGGCAAACCATCACTAGGGACTTTGGTATTCTAAAGATTCCCATTGGAGATTGGGGAGTTGCTTACACTGATAGTGACTATGCTGGAGCTACACTAGAAAGGAAGTCAACCACTGGAGGTTTCAATTTGGAATAGATTAATTTCTTGGCAATGCAGATACAGACATAGTTTTCCACTTTCTACAACTGAAGCTGAATATGAGGCTGCTGCAAGTTGTTGGGACAAGTTCTCTGGATCCAAAACCAATTGCTTGATTATGGTAAAATTTTATGAACACTGTTAATTACATGACCATACCAGTACTAATCTGTATTTTAGAAAATCCTGTTTTTCAACACTCAAAAACAAAAACATATAGAGATTAGGCATCACTTTATAAGAGATTGTAATACTAAAAAGTTGATTCAAATGCTAATAATTATGATACTCAACTTAATGTAGCAGATTCTCTAACTAAAGGTATTGATGCTGGTAGATTTCATACTTGGTTTCAAAGTATTGGAATGCTCAAATCCCTAAGGCCTAAATCTCTTGTTTGTTTTAATAAAGTTTGTTAAAATGTAGTACTAGTTATGGTATATTGTCAATTAATACTGCTAGGTCTAATTAGTACTGCTAGTTATATTTAACACTGTTTGTTATTTTCGCTTTGTCTTGAATTTGTTGCATTTTTTATTCTTTCGAATCCGAACACAAAGATAAAGTATCTTTCGTTTCCATTTTACCATTAATTGTGAAGTGAAAATGATTTGTAGGATCTTAAGTAGGTAAAGTGATTGTTGTTGTGGATTGAAATCAATTAACGTTCACGGGATTTTACAAGTCTTTGATTTAAATCGAGAAAAGAATTGAAACTTTCTCGAGATTTTACAAAATCAAGAGGAAACCGTGAAACAATAATTAATTGATGTTGAAATCATTGTTGTAATTGAAGTACTTGAGCTTTTGTTAACGATTTGTTGAGCTAAAAGGACTAACGGTGAAATTTCTTACAACGAAAGGGCTAAAAGTAAAAAATTTGAAAACTAAAATGTAAAACTAAAAAAATAACAAAAATTAAAAGTTTAAAAGTGAATTACTTTTCTTTATGAAAGTTGTTAAATCGCCTTCTAAAGACAAGTTGTTAAATTGCCTTTCAAAGAAAATTGTTAATTCGCTTTTGGTTGGACAACTTGATAAATCGCCTTGTGAAGGAAATTGTTAAATCGCCTTGTGAAGGAAATCTGTTAAATCACCTTGTAAAGGAAATCTGTTAAATTGCCTTGTGAAGAAAATCATTAATTCGCCTTGGCTTAGGAAGTTGCTAAATCGCCTTGCATAGGAATCTGCTAAATCGCCTTCCAATGCCAAATTGCAAAATCGCCTTCCACTATGGATTGCTAATTCGCCTTCAACTGCAGACTGCTAATTTGCCTTCTACTAGACGAAGCTCAAATTTTTCAAAACACAAAAGACTCACTTTTGATCGTTTTTACCCAAAATTTCTGGTACAACTAGTATTACTAAGCGTATAGGTACCTTAAAAATGCAAACTTTATTGTTTTTTATCCAAAAAGTTTAAAATCAAGATTTGTACTTTCTAAAGCTTTTCGAACACAAATTTGAACAAAAATGATGTTTTTCTTGATTCTAAGCATGTACACCTATATCCTAAAGATACTAGATCAGATTTACCAAGGTAAATGATCCTTTAGTGTACACCAAAAGCTTTAAAAACAAAAAAATACAATAAAGAGCTACGGTTTTGTATAAAACGAAACACAAAGAAACACAAGAACTAAACAAAGACTAAACCCACCCTGTGGCGAGTGATACCAATTGTTAATACCAATTGTTATGACCAAGAAACACTTCACTTCCATAATGAAAACAAGAAAATAAGATGGTAAGAATAAGAAGAAGAGTAGAGAGAGGTTAGAGAGAGAAAGTAAGAAAGAAAAAAAGAATGGTTAAATTCAAGCAAATATGTGCGTTACAAAATGAGAACCAACACCCTCTACACACTTGCAGAGGGGTATTTATATGCTAAATGTGGCCAGCTTAATAAGGCTTTAATGGGCCGTGAGATTCGTCTATTGGGTCGGGCTCGGGTTTACTTTGGACCTTAGTCCGAAACACGTACAATATTAGATTAAGTCTCAAGCCCCTTTCCCATTTCTAGCCTATTACAACATATATTAAATAAAGACCGAGCTTCTATGATTAATAGCTGAGCTTCCTTGTTCGACTCAATATTTTGAGGCTAACATAATTGATCTGTTTTGAGTATAGCATGCGGTTGCAATTGCTTCAGCCCAAAAGAGCAAAGGAAGTTTAGAAGCTGAAAGCATCGTTCGAGCAGCCTCAATCAGAGTACGGTTTCGTCTTTCAACAACGCCGTTCTGTTCAGGTGTTCGAGGAGTAGATGTTTGATGCTCAATTCTTTCTTCTTGGAAATATGCATGGAGTGTCTTGTTTTTAAAAACTCTATGCCTCTGTCAGTTTTAACAGTAATCACATGAGCTTAAAGATTGTGTTGAATCATCTTGAGAAAATCTTTTAAAACTTCTGGTGTTTCATCTTTGGATCTTAAAAATAGAGTCCAAGTATATCTGGAGTAGTCGTCAACAATTACCAGAATATATTTCTTCCCATTAATGCTTTCAATATGCATAGGACCACATAAGTCCATATGAAGCAAATTTAGTCGTCCTTTTAACTTGGAACAGCCTTTATCTTGAATGAACTTCTTTTTGCTTTACTCACTTCACAAGAGGAACATAGTTGATCGTTGACATATTTCAGTTTTGGTAAACCAATCATGATATCCTTCTTTGAAAGCAAGTTGACATAGTCAAAGTTAAGATGAGAAAGTCTTCAATGCCATAACCATGCTTGAGTTGGTGAGGCTTTAGCCATGAAACAGATTGGAGTTGATGAAGTGGTTTCTTGAATAGAAATTGTATAAAGATCAGATCCACGATTACCAGTGAGTAATTCGTTTCTCTGAAGATCTCTGACAAAACAAGTAGATTTCCGAAAAGCAACTTCCAAATCTGCATCACAAAATTGACCAACCGAGAATAGATTGTGATTGAGGCCTTCAACGTAATAAACCCTGTTGATTGTGATATTTCCTTGAACCAAATCCCCGTATCTAAGAACTAGAGCAAATTAATCATTTCCAAAACGAACGGTATTGTCACACCCCCAAACGGGGCCTGGACAGAAATACGTGTCTGGGGGCGTGACGTCATAATATACATCACACAAGATACAAAGAACGACCACTAAAGGTACGTTTAAAAATCCAACATCGTTGCATTAATTAAAATAGTTAAACTTTTACATAGGTTCAAAGATAATATGCGAAAGTGATTAAAAGTTTTAAAGTTTAACAACGATGTTTAATTGGTAGATAATAATTCTTGAAAATCGGTCCAATGCAAGGCAACACCATAAAGCAAGCAAAGACATCCACAGCTAATAACCTGAGAAAAACATGCTAAAACGTCAACATAAAGTTGGTGAATTCATAGGTTTGACTTTAGTATTAAGAGTGGACCACAAGTTCACAGTACACACGTGACAATTATAACTCATACAACCTCACATAAAAAGTATTTACTGTTGCACTAAGCTCATGACACCGAGGTTCAATTCGATGCAGCATATTATATGCCAAACAAGATATTAATTGCCTTAGAGGTATCTGACCAAGATCACCTAGTGAAATCCGACATGGTATATATTTGTTGGTTCGTGTCTCCCGAATCTAGTAAGCGCTACTTACCCGGATAGGGATAATTAGTCCTAATAGATCTATTTACAACATTCGGTCAAGAAATTAACGGTTCAGGATAGTTCGGGCATTAGTGGTCTATTCGCAACTTAGGCAACACGTGATCAGGAAAAGGCAACGTAAAGTAACTGTGTCCATAGTTTAAAAACAAGCAATGTTTCTCACCACAAAGTAGTAAAGTAAAGATAGTAAAACGTGGGGATATGAAC
Organism: Tanacetum coccineum; assembly: GCA_026074375.1. Classification (NCBI taxonomy): domain Eukaryota; kingdom Viridiplantae; phylum Streptophyta; class Magnoliopsida; order Asterales; family Asteraceae; genus Tanacetum; species Tanacetum coccineum. The sequence goes on along the minus strand of BQNB010007972.1, from coordinate 9,282 downwards.
TCACCTTTAGCAAATGGTGAGATAAATATCAACGAAGAGATATAATGCCAAGAGGTTTGCGACCTAAATTAATGACGCGTCTTAGAAAGACGAAAAGTATACGAAACTTGAACGGATCGTTTATAAGAGAAACAGTCATCCATGAGTGTTTGTGCTTTGACTTAATTAACAAAATGTAACTAAATAAAATTATAGAGTTTTTTGTTAAGTTTCGGCGTTTAACCAAAAATTACCATTTTTAATAAGTTTCTAGTTTAGGAAAGTTTTTAGTTTCGGGAGGTTAATATCGTCCCCTATATTTGCTTAATCCATATTTCATTAAACGCAATAGATAATCCTAAATGTTTAACTTCCATGCCTATCTTGCTAAAATTCACCAAACTTACTATTTTTAGTAAGCTTAACGCTTTTCCTAAAATATGTTAATGATGTTTTTAATGATACTAATCAATATATATGTGATACTGATGCAGGCCCAAGTATTGAAGAACGGGCCATTTTGTTTCTAGAGGCCCAAGATCGTATGAAGAAAAGCCCTTTATTCAAAAGGGCATAACTTGGGCTCAGATAATCCGTTTTAGGCCCACGACCAGCCGTTTCGAAGCTTGGAACGAGGAGAATGCCGTGGTAACTAAACATTGTTGGGTTACAGGAGTTTCGAGCCTTGAATCATTATATTTTAGGATTTATTTACATTTTCGTGTTTTTTCGAGAATTTTGGACTTTTGTTTTTAGCATAACTTTCGGCCCGTTTGTATTTTAAGGCCCGTTTCAGTTTTGCTTTCCTATTTAATAACTGTATTGTAACCCTAGCTATGCAGTTCAAGAAATATAAAAAGTCCAATTTTGGCCGTTTACTAAATTTATCCTAATAATCGGTATTCGTGTGAATCAACGATTGTTGGAAGAATCAATCCTGGTATTCGTGTGAATCAACAGGGTCGATTTGTGTTATCTCGTTTTGTTACACTACATCAGATACTATATGTTTTGCTAGTGTTTTAAAAGCTCAAAATATCCCGAAAGCGTCTGAAAACTCATTTTACTATTCACATCAGCATCTATGTAAATTATTTTGCCAAAAAATGTTTCAAGTTTCATTTGGCGATAACTTGGCCGTTTTAAGTCCAGTTTTAGTGTACAATTGATTGTTTTTTATTATACCTTTTAAAGTATATATATATATATATATAAATATAAATATAAAATACTTATAAATATATAACAAGGATAAGAATCAAAAAATATCTCAATTGTAGTAAACCGGAAGTATGATTCCCGGGTCGTTATCCCCAACGAGGAATGCAATTAAAAGTCCAGAGTCGTTTTGATAATCGATGCTTGAATGGAACAAGATTTAGATTGGTTTTCTAAAACTAATAGAAAATTAAGGCAACACTTAAAAACAATTAAGGGAAAACTATTTTAAACTAAAAACGCAAAACGGGGATCCTAAAAACGCGACCTAAAAACGACTAATAATCACTAAGGCAAGAAATTAACCCTAAAAAATCAAATTTAAGTTTCCAAACCTCTAAAATGTCAAAACGAAAATTTTCTAAAAAGGAATTATAATTTTTTTTTGACTAGTTTATAATTTTTGTTAATGAAATTCAAACCTTATTATAATATAATCTATTTAAAAATCTAGAAAATAACAAATTAAATCTTAAAAATTCCAAAAAATTACTTTCGCTAACTTTAGAACAAAGACTAAATATCATAAAACTCACAAAAATATTTTCACTAACTTTTTTAATAATTAAAAAACTATTCACTAATTTTTAATTTAAAAAGAAAAAAATGAAATATTAAATCTAAAATGGATGAAAAAGATTTTTAAACCCTTGTAACCGCTAAAATAATTAATCAAAATCAAAAAACAATTTTCTTTTTTATTTTTCTGATTAATTACACTATTTTTTAAATGATTTTTCTAAAATTTTAAACTTTGAAAAATAAAGAAAAATAACAAATAAAGGAGGAAAAATCTAAAAAAATTGCAGGAAAGTCCTAAAAGTAGTAAGGGATGCAGGAAAAATAAGCTGGTTAAGCCAGCTTATCGAATAAGCTGTAAAAAGCCCAAAATGTGAAATAAGCCAAAAACGGCTTATAAGCCAAAAGAGTCAAAACGTGTATAAAAGATTATTATTGCAAAACATAACTGAAAAAGTCCAAAGGGCGAGTGGTAGAGGGAGTGTGTGTAAAAAACGTTTGGTGAATAGGGGTGAGGTCCCGGGTTCGAGCCTTGCTCACCTGGGACTTCCCCCAATTCCCAAATGTTTTTTAAAAGCCATTTTTTACAACTTTTTAGAGGGCTTAAAATAAGCAACTTTAACAAAACTACTTTTTTATAAGCCAAAAATAAGCACAAAATAAGCTAAAAAGGTGACAGATTAAGCTTAACTACTCTAAGTCTAAAATGGCTAACTGTTAAGCACTAATAAGCAATCCAAAAAGAGAGATAAGCTAAGACAGATAAAATGCTATATCTAAAAAGCATTTAAGAACAAAAATAAGCAACTAAAATAAGCTAGAATGACAGAAAACTTAAAAAGCTACAAGACTTAAGATTTTTAAGTTATAATGCAAATAAGCTCAAATAAGCTCTAAACTGAAGGGAATAAGCTAAAATGGGCTTAAACTAACCTAATAAGCTATACTAAACCTAAATTAAGCAAATGCAATAAGCAAATAAGCCTAAATAAGCAAATAAGCTTTTTGGCCAAACTGTTAAGCAAACAGCCTAAGGGGGACTTTTCTAGCTTAAAAATAAGCTAGAAAAAGGATCCTTATGGCCTGGCAACTTATATCACTAAAAAGCATGGCCAAAAAGCTACAATAAGCAACAAAGAAAAATGAGTTTGAAATTCAAATAAGCCCTTAAAAAGCTTAATGAAAAGGCTAGTTCACACAGATTCAACACTTAGAAAAAACTTTGCAATCTTAACAAAACCAACTTTTGAGCTTAAAAATAAGCACTTAAACAGAACCTTATGAACTTATAACCTACAAACAGATTGAGATTTGACCTCAAAGAGCTTATATCAACAATCAAAAGAGAGTTTGAAATTCACAATAAGCCATAGAAAGCAAATGAAAAAGCAATTTCTCAAAATTTTCAAACACTTAGCAAATTTTTGACAGATTTGGCAAAAATGCAAACAAACAATGCAGGCTATTAGACTTTGATTCTAACCTGTTTTTAACACTTAAACAAACTCAAAACCAACACAAAATCTCAATATTCAAAGGCACAATCAAATAAGCAAATAAAATGAGCTATAAGCTCACAAATTCAAACCACAAACTCTTGAAACCTTAAAAATGAGATTTAATACTTAAAAACTTAAACTAGCTGAATTTTATGATGAATCTAAGTTAAGCTAAAGTGACCCAAAATACATAACTCATTTTGACCTTCAAAATCAGTTAAACCAAACACCCTTTTAAGTTTATGAACCCTTTTTAAAACTTGATTTAGACTGATTTAAGCCACAAATTACCAAGACCAGATAATTAAATAAGCTATACTTATTAAGCAAATTTAAACAACTAATAAGCACTCATATAAGCTAAAACAGATTATGCAACTAAATAAGCTATTTAAGACATAATTTAAGAAAACTTAAACAAATGATTTGCAAACTAAAAGCAGGCATACATAAGCATCAAATAACATAAACAAGCATAAATAAGAAGCAATAAGCAAGAGATAAGCACTAATAAGCAATGCTACAGTAAAAGCTTGAAAATGAAAGAAAATGGAACTTACAAAGGCCCTTGCTCAAAACAGGGCAATCAAGCTTATAAATAAGCTAATCTACAAGCTTTAGCTTGTCAAAAGACAAGCTAGTATTGTCCATAAGCCCATCCAAATTTGGCTTATCATCCATTAAGCTGTGGTATTTGAGGGTGATATTTTTTTATGTTTTTTGTAAAATTTTCTTAAATACTTTATATTTGAATGAAAACAGATTAATAATATGCTTAAATAAGAGCTTAAAACAGCTTGTGAAATGCTTTTAACAATAGAAATTCAAAGATAACTTAAAAACTCAAATTCTCATTAAAGATTAAAAAGTTTACAAGGCTTGGAAATTGAAAGACAATAATTTAAATGACCTAAAAATTACACTAGGTGAAAAACTTAAGTAAAAACTAACTGCCCTCATGGGCTTACAAGTGAGCTCTATTTATACTAAACTAATGAAGGTTCTAGGAGGTGTGCTTTCTTTGTGAGAGCTCTTGCAGGTGTGTTTGTTGTGTGAGTAGGATCCAAGAGTCATCATAGCCATCCAAAATGAGTAGTGCCCAAGTTCTATCATCTCTACCCTTGATTTCTTGTCATGTTCCTTGGACGAATAGGAATGCTAAGGATTGCCAAGGTGGATTTTGGTGGGATAAGGTGTGTATAGTTGTTGGTCGACATAGGGGAGAAGAAAGGGGAATAGTGTTTTGTCTGGTAGTGGGGACATGACACAACTCAGGGAGATGATGAATAGTGTTCGCGCTCCTATTTTGAAGTTTGGGAAATGGCAAGAAAGGTCCCTGAAAGTGTATAACTGTCTTGCAATCATAGTCCTTGTTTGGTGCATCTTTGGTCCTTGGGAGTATTAACAGGGGTGTTATAAAGGGGGGTTATAAAGGTGTTGGGCCTAGGATTTGGGCCGGTTATAGTTAAAAGGGACTTTGGGCCTTTTATAAGGTTTAAGGGTTTATAAAGTTTGTAAAGTATAAGTGGGCTGACCCGGGTTCACTAGGTGGGTACGGGTGGGCCCACTTTTGGCAATTTAGGTTTTCGGGTTCGGTTTTGGATGCTTTTTCCAATGCCACTTCCCGGGGTTGACTTTGACTTTGACTTGGTCTTTTTGACTTCTCATGGTCTTTCCGTTCTCGTGCTCGGTTTTGTCGTTTTGGCTTCGATTTTGTCCTTTTCTTAGATATCCATTACATGCACAATACATATGCAAAACATACAAATACAATGTATTTTTGGTATGTTTTTGGTCATTTAAGTCTGTTTTTAGTGGATAAAGGTATGTGTAATTAAACACATACCACTATTTTACATTGGAAGTGACCGATACTTTTCTTGTTTCTAACATAGCTCGTCACATCCATAATGACCCAAAATTAACTAGAAACTTTTGGAATAATGTAGAAAACCTGAGATTATCTAGGAGGTGGGTACTAGTTTCGCTCTGGCATAATTGGTCCCTCAAGTGCTATTCCTTCATATTTGTGACACGTCAAACTATCTATAACCATGTACATAATATGTTGACTTATAGTTTAACTATCAGGTTTGACTAACCAATCACGTGAATCCTTTCAAACTTATAAACGTCGTAGTCAAATAATGGCATACTCGTAATTTAATACTTAAAACCCGATTTTGAGGTGTAACAAATCTACCCTCCTTATCTAGATTTCGTCCCTGAAATCTTATTGTCTAACATTTGTGTCTATACACAAAACTTGTCTACATTTTAACCCTATTTTCTCTTAACACAACCAAAACCTATCAAATTCAATTGCAATAATCTACATGATTTTGCAACACTAGCTATACTATAACATATTCATTTGCCTTAAAACGCACTACTTCAAGCTTATCTCTATCGCATTTCACCTCTTACTAATGTCATTATGTCATTCATGTAGAAACTAAAAGGGGGTGAATAGATTACCATTTTTTAAGTTTGATTAAAATTTGTTTATTAAAGCGTAGATATAAGTTTAAGTGATATCAAATGAACACAATAAATAAGTAAACAAACAATATTAACTACAAAATATTGTTAGTCCATATTTTATATTGGGCCTATGCTCTGGTTCTAAATCATTCTTTGTATCACTATATATGTAGCGAATATTATTAGGAATCACATACACATTATTCACTCTTACAAGGGTTTACAGCCTAAATATCGATCCAACTAAACCCTAATTTTATTCCCAGTTGATTTTTTTAAGTGTCGTGCTTGTTTACTCCATCCTTAGTATTGAGATTAACTCGACTTCCCCTTAGTCGAGTATTGGTGCTTGTTACCGGTTATATTACGACTTCCCCTTAGTTATGTTTGTTGCTGCGTCTCTCTTTTGTCTCACGTATTGGTTTTGCGAGCTTACTTTTTATTTCCGTGTGATAATATTGGTGTTACAAGTTTATTTTGTTGCTGACGTGTGAAGATATTTGTGTTTCGACTAAACAGGAAGTTTATTTATCAAGATAGTTGTTGCAGTTTTTAATTCTTCACTTGTTGCTACTCCTGTGTTATTTGTTCGTGTCGATCGTTGGTTGATTGTTTCTAGTCGACATGGTTTAAGGTTGATTGTTGGTTGCTTATTATTGTCAACTAGGTTTAAATATCGACTCACCATGTAAGTTACTCCTAATTCATCACTTTGGTCATCCATCACTTACAGTTCTAATGGTTCTCAAAACTTGCAAAACTTAACACATGCACAAATGTTCAAATTGATTCAATCCCAACATACGTTACTTTCACAGTTGGGGTTTGTTGCTACTCTTGGCATAGCTACTACCAATTGTCCAATGGTATATCACATTGGAAACCAAGCTTTGGCCCAGCCTGTTTCAAGTCTTACCGGCCCACTAGGTTTCGCCTCACAACAACCCACTCATAATACTTTCATGGGTACCTATGGCGTGGCCCAATTATAGCCGGCTCAACATCACCATCTCATGGGCTCGAATCAGGTTCGTTGTCCAACTAGCACTAATATTGGGCAGTCCACTTCTCATAGTGTCCCAAGACAAGAGACGACATTACCGCATGTTTTTAGTGCCACGGCTCTACAGGATCCTACTAGTGATGCTTGGAATATGGATACAAGTGTCAGTTCTCACCTTAATGATTCGGTTACTAGTCTTAGTGATGTTTTAAATATGTGCATATATCCATCTGTCTCTGTTGGTGACGGTTATACAATACTCGTCACCAATTCTAGACATAGTATTTTGCCAACACCCTACATACCTCTTCACCTTAATAATATTCTTATCACACCTAATATTGTCATAAATTTAATTTATGTCTGTCAGTTTTGTTCGTGATAATAATTGTACTGTTGAATTTGACGCTTTTGGTTTTCTATTAAAGATTTCATAACCCGTTGGGTTCTTCTCCGCTGTGATAGCACTGAAGATCTTTACCCCGTCACAAAACCTTCCACTATACCTCATGCTTTTCTCACCAGTCAGTATACGTGGCACCAACTCCTTGGACATCTAGGGAGTGAGGTGTTACGTCGTATTCTTTCTAGTAAATTAATTTCATGCTCTAAAGAGAAACCTCTAATTCTTTGCCATACTTGTCAGCTTGGCAAACATGTGAGGCTTCCATTTGTTAGTTCTAATACGTTGTTCAAGTCTGGTTTGGACATTGTTCACTCGGATTTATGGACTTCCCCAATTCTGAGTCTTTCTGGTTTTAAATACTATGTTTTGTTCTTAGATCATTATTCGTAGTTTGTTTAGTTTTATCCGTTAGTTAATAAATCTGATGTTTTCTCAAAATTTATGTTGTTTTGTAACTTTGTTCACACTCAATTTAAGTGTGAGATAAAGTCTTTTCCGTGTGATCATGGTGGTGAATTTGACAGCCATGCCTTCCATAAGTTATTTGCTGATAATGGGATTTAGTTTCGCTTTTCTTGTCCACGCATCTCACAACAAAATGGAAAATCTGAAAGGATGATCCGCACCATAAACAACATTATTCGCACGTTACTCTTTCAGGCTCATTTACCTCCTAATTATTGGGTTGAAGCACTTAACATGGCCATCATCTTTTTAAATATTTTACCATCACGCGCCATTGACAATGAGATACCTTTTACCCGTCTTCTTGGAACCGCACCGACTATAGTATTTTACGTACTTTTGGGTGTCTTTGTTACCCTCACCTTTACACCACTCACAAACTTGAACCACAAGCCACACCTTCTATATTTTAGGACATGCTACCCATCACCGTGGATACCGTTGCCTTGACCTCAACACAACTAAAATTATCATTTCCCGACATGTTACATTTGATGAGATGGTATTCCCTTTTGGCTCGATGACTCCCACCTCACCACCCTCATATGATTTTTTAGACGAGTCAAATGATCTTATTTCTACTATCATTCGTTCCTCACCTATAACAAATACCAACGATCCTTAAATATCTCTTACCACAACTAATCTCACACCACAAAAAACGCCTTTAGATGGCACTCCGGTCCAACAATCCCAAAACCATACGACACAATAAACACACACCCAAATGATCCCTACTAGCCCCATAGCTCAACCAACCCAACCAACATAAACGTAACCGACCCCCACTAGTCTAGTATATTAGCTGGCCTAACAAGATATTCAAACCCAACCCGTTTCACCACCTATTGTTGGGATTAAATGTCTTCTTGATTCTGTTTGAATTACTACTGCTCATGTTTGTGTTAATACTGCTCAGCTGGAGTTAGTACTGCTAGTGAAGAGTTAGTATTGCTCATGGACTTCAAAGAAAATATGCTAAGTGTTTACTACTGCTAGTGCAAAGTTACTACTGCTAGTACAAAGACTGCTTGAAGTTAATGCTGCTGAAGAGTTACTACTGCTAGTGATAAGTTACTATTGCTAGTACAAAGTTACTATTGCTCAAGGTTAAGACTGCTCAAAGATAAGTTAATGTTGTTAAGGTTAATAAGTTAGTACTGTTTAGTGTTAGTACTACTTATGTGATATGTATTAGTTGTTTATAGAAAAGATTTTATATACTTAGGAAAGTATTATAAGCCGAGTAGGACTCCTTGGTGTATAAAAGGAGGTCCTAGGGCATAGAGTTTGATAATGTTTTTAGACGTATAATTCATAGCTTCAAGGTCTTTACAACCCTAATACTGGTAGAGTATTCGTATTATTATCATTAATAATATTAGAGCTTAATTGTCATATTGTATGTTTATCATTGTTTTACTGTTTCATTGATACTTCTTCTTAATATTAAAGATTAGATTTCGCATAATCTTTAATACATTCAAACAAAGTTTCTACTATAGTTGTTATATATTAACTAATATAACTAAACCTTAAACAAGCATAAGGAATTTGATCTATTAAAGTGGGATCAACAAGTGGTATCAGAAAGCTTGTTGAGAAGCTTTGAATAAGAAGAATATGTTTTTATACACAAGATCTTTTCTTTGAAAAAAAAGATATGGATCAAGATTCTGCACATGATGTGCTGTCGTTGTATGGTATAT